>JABUQX010083656.1:0-30883 GCA_015478945.1 Trachelipus rathkii | reverse complement strand
CATCTAATATATATCTTACATATATATATAAATAGGTAATTTGATATATATATATAAATAAATAGAAATATATATATATATATATATAGATAATATAATATATATAGTAGTATGTACCATACAATGTACTAACCTATATATATGTACCCTATATATATATTACGTACGTTGCAGATTGTATATTATATATAGTATACATAATATATATGTATAGCCCCCTATATATATATATACTAATAATATATATATATGAATATATATAAGGGAAAAATATATTAATATTAGTATATAAAGGTGTAAGTAGAATTATTTGCTTCTGTTGTAAGAGTTCAGCCATTAAAAATTGAATGAATAAAATACATTCAATTCCTTATGTTTCCAGGATACATTACGAGGGCCCACTCTTACAATCCTTCCACCTACCCCTTCCATCAACTTCTGCCTTTTAAAAAGGAAAAATACCTCATTAATTTACAGTGCTACAGTTGATAACATAATCAACAGTTGAAAGTATACACATTTAATGTTATGCTTCAAAAATAATTTTCCAGCTTTCTCAGAGCATTGAATCTACTACGTCCTAAACTACTAATAAATACTACTACTACTAAAGACCTGATCAGCACCATTAAAGAGAGAGGTTCACTGCAACACTTTATAATCAGGGTAAGTCCTTTTTAACTGTGAAAGATCAGGATACGTTCTTCTCAAGCTTCCTCCATCATGCAAAAGGGTCTTCGGCAGGGGAAATGCGTTTCACTTTGACATGATGGTCGACGATTTTTATGCCTATTCAAACAGCTGTTCATCTTCACCATTACTACTTAAATACAGAATTACGTTCATGATGTCAGGTTCATTGGTACTTGGTTTGAAGTAAGTTTGGCATTTTTTGTTTGATTTGAACTATTTCAGACTTGTATTTTTGAATTTCTTTGCATTTATGAATGAAAACTGACTTTAACCCTCTCCGTATAAAACTGAGATTTAAAAAATTTTGCTAGTTTAGTTTAGGGACAAAAAACGTAGCGATGGAATGCAAGTTGCTGCTTTCTGAAAGCGAACTTTTGTTTAATCTCTCTCAATATCGCAAATATCATCATTTTGATTCCTTGATTGTCATCGCCTGATGATACCAGTATTTTCTTCATAGTGGTTACGAGAAGAATTACGTCCCCTATTGATGATGAGCTTTGCTGATTATTATGGTAATATCTTTAAATGGTTGAACTTGATAAAATTGGTTAGAATAGAATTATCATGGAATGTTAAGAAATTTTATTATGAGAACGGCCGTACAAGCAGAGAAATGAGATTCGTTAAGTTCTTATATCTTTATCATTTTCTGCAGAGTGCTGTTCCAGCAAGTGCTCCGTCACATATTACTGATAGTTCTGGAACGTTAGTTCTGACCTTTCTTTTCTCTAGTCCTTCTTGAGCCATAGTCGAATAATTAAAGTATACCGCAATTGACCTACATTTGGGAAGAACTTCGCTGAATGTTACTAGTTGATGACTAGCGAAGTTTATGTTGTTTACTTACGAAAAAACAGAGCATTTTTTTAACTGTACCCAGCATCTCTCATGAAACACTGAACATCACCTTGTAAAAAGGTCATTTCGGCAACATTCCATTAAATATCGTCACAGATCCCTTCTCCTCGGTTCTCGCGCCGTCGTTGCTGTTGACTGGCTCAAAGCATGACACCAAAGTTTTAGGTTTGTTTTCAAAATCTGTACTACGGAATGACTAGTCAGAAAGAACAAAAAAAACTGCTGATTGGGAACCTGGTCATTTGTAGGTGGAGAAAGCTAACTTGGATGATTGTTTGAAAGAGGTCATTAATTCTAAAACTTTAGCTTTAACGCAGTCATACATTTTTAAACATATTTCTGTAGTATTTTCTTTGACGCAGTAGGTAGAAAGTGACCCTTACTTTCATTAGGAGTATAAAGCCAATAACTTTAACGTAGGAAAACAGTAGATCGTACATTACTATTATTTTTGCAAAATTAGTATTGTACGATACGTTTTGTGTCTTTTATCATTTTTTCTGTTCCATATCTTTGTATTTTCTATACATGTTTCAAAAATTATCTGCTTCCTTTTAAGAGAGAGAGAGAGAGACGAGAGAGAGAGAGAGACGCAAGAGACGAGAGAGAGAGAGAGAGAGAGAGGAGAGAGAGAGAGAGAGAGAGAGAGAGAGAGAGAGAGAGAGAGAGAGATTATTGGATATAATTTCTCCCTCTTATACGTTTTCTTTTCTACTTCTTCTTCGTGCTTACTGCTTATATATGTTTTAATAATCATTATACGAGTTTCCCTCCAAGGCAATAATTAATTAGAGATCACGGAATTACTATTATGCGATGACATTGGAAACAATATCGAATTAACCCCAAACCACATTGGATGAGGATGCACTTACAACAATTGCTTTAACAGTTGATCTCGAGCTTATATATTCACAAGTAAAAAGTCTAGTCAATGTGTAGTTTAGGACTCGAGTGTGGATCCAATTACGGACACGCACAACCTCGAAAGGGATATTAGTCAAGTTATTCTAGTCAACTTATCATAAAAAGTCGATAAGTTTTTTAATAGTCCCCATCGGACAGTTTTGTACTTGCATTCGCATGTGTCTCAGTGCGAATACGAATGCTAATAATTTATTTTTAATATTTCCGAATGCGAATACGAATTTTTTTTAGCATTAACGAATGCGAATATTCAGTCCATTTTTAATATATATATATATATATATTATTATTATATATATATTATTATAATATAGAAACCATATAATTACTATAATTATTATAAAAATTCGCAACGATCCGATGTATTATGTTTTAATTCTACATATATTATATATGTAAAATAGATATATAGATATATAGTATATTAATAAATATATATAGTATATATATATACTATTATAATATAATATATATATATATTTTATATACTATATATATATATATATATATATATTTAATAAATATATATAGTAATGTGGAAAGAATATATAATAATATATATATATATAGAGAGAGAGAGAGAGAGAGAGAGAGAGAAGAGAGGAATCTGAAAAAAAACCTTTGAAAAAATGACAAAATTTAAAAGGACTTATGGTGGATCATGCTCCTATTTTGTTACTCTCTCCTCTCTCTCTCACCTCTCTCTCTCTCTCTATCTCTTTTCTCTCTCTCTACTCTCCTCTCTCTCTCCTCTCATGTGAATAAATTTGATTATTTTGAATTCGAATATAAAATATAAACACTGATCACATTCATATTAATAATAAGCTTAGGAAATATAATTATTATTTTATAAAAAGGAGATGACCACATCGTGCTGAGAAATCCTCACACTTTAGAAATAATAATCGACTTTCATATAGTAGAGCAAGAAAAGTTTTAACAATATATATATTCTTGAGAGAGAAAAACTTTTGAAATTTTATAACGCATAATATTATCATTAACTTTGTCTGAAAATATACGCCCCTCAGTAAGTAAACGAAAAATTAGAATAGAAACAGCTACAGTCATGGAAAAACAGCCTTTCAAATCCAATATGCACAATTGACAACAGACATCGACAAGAGGAAAGTGAAACCAAATATTCACTCTCGATATGGGTACCGTACAATCGCGCTTAGTATAGTATTTCCTGTTCGAGCAAATGGTGGATTAGTTCGAGCGGTTGAACTAGTTGCTGAATCTGAGAGTCACTAAAATGTGTTAGAGTTGGTGGTGTCCCTTATATATATTATAATATATATATATATTATATATAGTTATTATACTTTATATAATATAGTATATTATATATATATATATATATATATATATATATTAATATATAATATTTATAATATATAAATAGTATTAATATATCAATTAGAATATAATTAGTGTGAGTAGTTGTGTAGTATACTGTGATATATAGTAGTGAGTAGGTATAATACTTCATCACGATATAGGTATATAAAGGTGAGGTGGTGGAGATATATTATAATATAATATATATTTATTTTATTATTATTATATATATATATATATATATTGAAATAATATATATATATATTTAGTATATATTTTATTGTCTTTTAATTATTCTCCTTTTATACAAGCAATAACAATAGTATATAATTATTATATATATATATTATATATATATATATATTATTTATATATGATTATATATATATCTATTATATTATTGATAATATATATACATACTATATAATATATATCATTAAATATTAATGTATAATATATATATATTATAGTATATATATATATATAGTAGTAATATTATAAATTTATAAATACTATATTTATTAATTACTTATTATTAGTTAATATATATATTATATTATATCATCTGATATATATATATATTAATATATATATTAATATATAGTATATATTTATATAATATATATATTTATAGTATATATATATTTTAAAAAATAGTATATTATACTATTAATATTATATATAAATATATATATATATAGTGTAGGTAGATAATATATATATATTAATATAATAAATATATACAGTATATATAGTAACCCCTCCCCCTCAATATATTATACATAATATATATATTATATATATAGACTATATAAGTATTTATAATATATTTATATATATATATTATATATTATGGTGAATATATGTTATATAATATATAATACATATCAGTATGGGTGAGTGTAGTATAGGGTAGTGATAGGGTATATATATATTATGGTATTGTAGGGTTTATGTAGTAGGCTATGTTGATCATCAGTGATATAATCAGATATAAAAAATATAGGTGTATATTAGTATATTATATATAGTATATTATATGTTTGATTCTATATACATAGCTATATATTATATATAGTATATATATATATATACTTATATAGTACTATAGTTATTATTAGGTGTAGGTGGTTTATATATTATTATAGTATTATTATAAATATATACTGGGCGAATATAAATATGTAAGAATACTGTATATATATAAACTTACTATATATAAATATATATAATTATAATATAATATATATAGTTATAGTGTAGTGTGGTAGTGTGTGGTGTCTAGTAATGTCAATAGCATAGTTATAATAGTATATATGATATAATATATATATAGTAGTATATATTATAGTATATATATATACAAATTTGACGGACTTGCAAAATTTTACTTGTACGGGTACCATTGTAAACAAAAATCCTATACATGCATGAAAAATTAATTATGCGAGTTTGCAAGTAAACTCTCGTGCATTAAAAATTATATTATATTCAGATGATTCAATGATTATACTAGTTACTTTCATCATAAGAAAGCAAATGATTCTTTTTATCAGAATACTGAACCCTATAGTACGACCATTTTTGGGGTGAATAGAAGACATAGAAATTAAAGAAGGGAAATTGATAAGAAAGAACGGTGAACAAATACCTCTGATAACTTATAGCGACTTGAATAGTTTATGTATAGAGGTACATAAAAGGTACTTCCACATGGGTCGGGATAAATTAATACAAAAAATGAATCAATTAAGTTGGCATCCGAAGATGTATCAAGTTTGTAACACAGTAACACGAGTCTGCCTGAAATGTCAGGAAAATAAAGGGATTCCGGCCCGACGAAGTAAAGAACCAACATGGAAAATACAAGCGAGAGGTCCGTTTGACATAGTGGCATTTGACTTGATGGAATTGCCAACAACTGTTAGAGGAAATAAGTATATGTTAGTAGGCGTCGATGTATATACCAAGTGGTTAGTGGCTGTGGCTATTCCCAACAAGAAGGCGGAAACTGTTTTGCATAGTTTTAAAACTATACTACCAACATTTTTAAAGAATCCCAAGGAAATACAAACTGACAACGGATCTGAATTTAGAAATCAACTACTGGATAAGTTTTTGCAAGATAAAGTTTTTGCAAGACAAACAAATAAATCATCGGTTAACAGCCGCTAATACCCCAGCTACTAACGGAATTGTCGAGAGGGTGAATCGTACTATATTGAATATGTTGCGCATGTTTGTCGCGTGTCGGTGAACCCGAACTGGAGGGGAGTGTCTTATCTGCCCAGACTGCCGATCCGAGCACTAACGAGTGGAAATCCATCTAGTAGTTTTTCGTAGGACAGGATATAATATAGATACCCCGCTGTAAGCGTGTACTTTTATACTGTATTCGGTCTATATGGTCTTCATCAGCCACAGTTGTGCAATATAGTCCCGCTAAGTTAAAACTTCCAGCTATCGCCGAGTCCAATGATCTGTAGTGTGACTCTCTGCGTGTTATGTTCTAGATCAGTGTATTACGCATGTACAGATCCATCCGTCAACAAGAATCACGCGTGCTACAGAGAATATCAGATGCCGTCTCTGCAATAGCGTACTCATACACCTAGTTACTGCATTGTCCTCGCCGAGCAAGACACCTTCAAGACCCCGACACGCGGATTGTAAATTTGTCAACCGCCTTTTCAACTTAGGACGGAATCTGCAGAGTGTTAAAGAAGCCCAGAGCGATTGACATATAGAATCGTGTGGAGAGCGAGTATACGCGCGCCCTAAAGACACTTCCTATGCCTCCGCGCCGTCCGTCTTCCTCTACTTATCGTATCCGCAAGTAGTACCGCTATTAAGAGTCTATTCGGAAAATTGCTTTTATTTTCATTATAACTCTCTTTTATCTAATTAATACAAACATGTGAATAGCACGATTTGAAAGAATAAAAACAACACCAATGATAATCCGCTAGTACATTGATTCGACATAGATTTTTTTAAATTAGAGGTATTTGTCCTCAGACCCATTTGAAAAAAGTAATATCTCATCAAAACTGAATTATTCTAGATAATTGACTATAACAATTATTATAACAAAGAATTTAGGCAACTCTCTTTTAATATTACGAGAAGCAAGGATAACAAGGTTTACGGAAAACTTTGTAAAGAAAATCGCTATATCGTCTAGAAATGTCGATGTGATTACTTTTGATTGGACCAACGAATTATATTAGTGTTACAATCCAGAATATCATAATTGTAAATGTAATGAGTTTTAGACAGATCAAGTGATAATTACCACTCGAATATCTTTGAGTGGTTTACAAGATAATCCCAAGAGGAATGACAAGTCAAATACCTGCACCTTAAACTTGGATAACCAATACATCAAGTGAGATTGCACTTTATCAACAAAATAGGCTTTTTTTTTTTTTATTTTTTGATTTTAAACTTGTAATAAAATTTTTTAGATATTCCAAAAATAGAGGACACAGTGGAGAAAAAGACGAGAGAAAAGCGAAAAATTTCAACCGAGTGCAACTTTGTAGTGAATTTTACTAAGTGGATGATGCAGCCATGGAGACACAGATTAATCAACTTATTGGAATAGCAAGAGAAGAAGGAGATTCCTGGAGGAAATGATAGATGATAATCAGTACACTTAAACGTCGAATTATACCAAAAATGTTTATTATCTGAGTAAACATTTTATTAAGAGTAGTCACTACCAATGTCCATTAAGAAAAGTATAAGAGAAAATAAGATTAGATAATAATAATAATAGAAGGATCTAAAAAAATTAAATAAACAAAAAAAATTTATTATAAATATATTAAGGAATAAATACACTACATATAGAAGAGAAAATAGACATTTTGTTTACGAAGTTTAGTTGAGTCACTTATGGTCTTATATATAAACACTGACACCTAGGTTATAGCCTGAGGTCTAAATTAAATATTGTCGACATATTGTCATGCGCTGACGGCTAAACAGACAGGAAGATAAATAATTGGAATATTAAGTAAGGAATAATAGAACTATAACTATTGCTTATGCATAGTAAAAGAAAATAAATTAATTGTTTGTCTCGAGCGGGTTTTGTTTTGTCGCACTCGATGCACTAGTAGACAGGAAAGAAATCGCCTGACGAAAGATATCCCTTGGTGAGAGCAACATGACAACACAAAGGAACCTAGACGTCTTATGACCCGCGACAAGAGGAAAAAGACCGTAAGACAACTATAGTAGAAAAACCTATCAGGAAAATAAAATAGATAGTATAGTTTGTGATCAGCAACTAAGATCACACTTAGAATCACCTTTTTTTCTGAGTATCTAAACCCTATATATCAAAGATACCACAGTATTTTTTAATTACAATAGCGGATTGAGAACAATGGAAATGTACAATTGGAACCTATTACAAGACACTTTTAAGGACGAACGTGGAAAAGAAAGACTTATCCACGTGCGCTCAATTATTCTTCGGCTTGACAGTGTGATTTGACTGAATAATTAAGATGAGTTTTCCGGTAATACTAACCTAACACAAACCAAGATATATGTGTTTCCTCTGAAATCACGGAGTATGGACAACAGAAAATGTGTATGTTAACATTCAATATGCTCTAAACTCAGCAGCTGAAACATAATGCAGCGATTGAATACCCATTGGTCTGCTCAAAGTTATTTTCACTGGTGCTCATTTTTGTCTCCCTGCCCGATATATAGAACAAGATAAATAACTAAGTAAAAAATACGTATCTTATTCTCGCACAAACCTCTTTTGCCTGAGAGGCAAAATCTCGTACCTATACTTTTTATACACGATAAACTATCAACATTATCTCGAGAGTTTGTATGAATTAAACGAATGACTTTTATTGATTAATTAAGAACGGTAGTAAGCTTATTTTGCCTAAACGTCCTTTAAAGCACATTGGCTCAAGGTAGATTTGGTACTGGCTCAATATAACATTTGGTTCCGGCATATGTATAGAAAAATAAAGAAAACTGTAGGGAGCACAACATCATCCTAGAGAAGTCTCAGAGCCATGCGCCGAGGCTCAGACCTACCTGAAATGGACTCACATAATGATAATGAATACGAAATACCTGGCCTAACTAAAAAACCTTGTCTGGCTGCATACTAATATACAAGCTCATGTCATTTGCGACAATATTTCTAAAGAGTGGCGTGAAAATATAAATAAGGTCTGTAGGTTATCTGATAATATAGTAGGAACAAGGAAGAATATTAACATCAAGAGAAAGACAGTATGGCCTAATGTTATATTATACTGTAAAACAACATTCTGACATGTTTATTCTAGGTAATCACAAAAATTAATTCAGAACATAGCAGAAGAAATACAAATGAGATTAGACAGAAGAACCTGGAAAGAAATAAGGAGTGGATGGGAAGAGAAGAACTTTTTGAAAGAACCTGAAAACATGGAACAATTTAACATCCATAAAATAGAGATACAGAAAGGAACGGATTTACGTATAGTAAAGAAGATCTTGACATACAGTGAGATAAAAATTGAGCCCACTGAGACAATAGAACAAGACTCTGAGGAGGAAGAAGGCCATCTTGCGGTACGTCAAGCCTAAACAACCATAGCTTGAGCTTCAGAGGGGTGGTGTCGTAGGGCCTGCAGGTAACATACCAAAAGTGGACCTAACTTCGATAAAGAAAATTCCGAAAAAGAGCAAGAAAAATCTGGTACCAAAAGTATAAATATTAGAGTAGAAATTTGAGTTTGGCAACATCTGGAAAAATATGACAACTTGGTAATGACGTCATCAAAACCAAGTTGAAATGGGGTAGAACACGCAAATTTTAGTCATTCTTAATTCTGATTCTGACCTGACTGGTTGTTAGTTGGAGGCGTTTGATTATATTGTTATTGTGGAAAAACTTATAAAAATTACCGATTTTGACTAACCGATTGTTGACTAACTGATTTGTGGAAATTTATCAAGGTAATATATTGTTATTGTGTATAATCTGATTTATCGTAAGTTGTTACTAGAAAGCAACGAGAAAACAGTTTGAAGGGTTTTAAGCAAAGGCTTGAATCTTAATATAGTGACAAGCTATATTTTTGAACTTAGATTTGTTGACAAAGAATTAACTTACGTTATATTTTGAAACTCAGATTTAGGATTAAATATTTAAAGTTTGTGTTTTGAAACTCAGATTTAGTATTGAATATTTAGAGCTGCTATATTTTCTAGAAAACTCAGATAAGATTTGAACTTTCGTTTACTGACGGTATATTTTTGTTGTACATTCTATTTCTACACCACGGTTGACGTTGACGGTCGACCATATTTTAACACGTGTTTTTTTTTTGGTAACTTCCACGGGCACACGAGTATTTTCTATAATTATATGTTTCTGTTTACATTGAGCTTTCCATACATGGAAGTGTATTGATTTATTTTGAAATCTCCTGTGGCTGACAGTTTAACTAGGTAAACGGCAAGATTTTTGAGCTTAGCCTTTACAGTTTGTAACAAGTTAGCGATGTATTATTTGAATTAGAGGATCCTTTATGATACTAGCTCTCAAGTCGAGTTGTAGAGTCCATGTTAATTTGTTGCTTATAATCTGTAGCATTGCATGAATCTCAAACAATTTTGAATAGAAAAGAAAACTACTTAGCCAATTTGTAGAATAATTTGTTAAGGATTGCTTATCAAATTAGGTTTTGGTGAATAAACAGTTATCTATAAACCAATTTATTTGTCAGTTTGATTTTAGATTTGTTTACATTCAAGATTTATTGAATATGTAAACTTCATGCCATTTTTCCAGGAAATAATTTAGAATGCTGTTTTTCTAATTAGGTTGGGTGAAAGTACTTAACCACATTCATGTATTATTTCTAGATGTTGTTTGCATTTTTCTAGGATTTATTGAAAGTTAACTTATAGCCTTAAAATTTATCATGAAAATTTTTTATATATTGTCTTTCAATTATGTATTGTTGGAAAGTTACTTTTAAACTCATCATTTCAGTATTATTTTATGAATTGTATATGCTATGATATCAGAGCAAAGATACGTTTTGACGATACGCATTGACAGTTAATATTTATAGAACAAAAGATCAACAATTTAGAGTTTAGAATTGTAAAAGTTTAACTACATTAAATATATTACAGATAATAGTTAAATTTTATATTATAAGAGTAGATAATTCACAAGATAATATGCACAGTAAAAGCCTTGACCAGATTTTCAGAATAATTTAGATTGTTTCTGAGTGGGAGAAGTTGATCTTAACTGAGACTTAACATGTGATTATTTGGTTGAAAGCGTCATGGTTGTGTTTCTGCTGGAAATTAGGGTTTTTACATAACATTGTTTTTTATGAAGTACTGTTTTATGATGTTAGCTTTTTCTCTTTTGAAATATTTATACATTTTGGTTGCTTTTTATTGGCACCCCACATCATGTTTTTCTGTGGAAATAGTTTACTACAAAGACTTCTTAGATTATTTTTATGTATATAGTTTGAATGAGTTTTTTCTTGAATATATTTTTATCAAAAATTTTGTATAAAAATTAGGTAATAAAAATTTTGACTGTAATTTTTCGCAGTGGCAATACTTAACCAAGGGCTTAATATTCTTGCCTCATAGACATAATGAAATTTTGTTTTCTGAGTTGAGAAATTCATTTTCACACGAATTTTTGAATGAGAAGTTTTGAGCTTCAATTTTTAAATTTTGAAATTATAGTTTTCTCGAGTGTGGTAAAATACTTTACAACATTTCTCGACAGGACTAGTTCTTAATTTCTTTATAGAACATAGTTTCTTCTTTCTCGAAAAAACTGCACAATTTTTTACTCCATTATTTTATGCTCAATAAATTTAATTTAGTTTTCATGGAAATATTAAATATTGATAATTTTGGTCAATAGTTTGAATTTAGGTGTCTCGTTCTGCAAACATAATTTCTACCAGGAAATTTTGCTCAGCGCATATCTCAGTTAACTCGACAAATTTTGAATTTAGTTTTTCAGTGGAAATAATTACAACATTTTGATAAATTTATGGAAATAGTTTTGAATTAGTTTTCTTTTTGAAATATTTTACAGAATTTTGGATAAGTTTAGTAATAAATTTTGAATTAGGTAATGTAATATATCTTATGAATATTTTACACATAATGTATAATTCTCCTCTCCGTCAATATTTTGTTGATATTTTAGTTTTTTCTTTGAAATTTACACTTTTACAGAATTTGACTCAGAGATGAGCAGGATCTCTTGAAACTTCAGTTTTTTCAGTGGAATAATTACAGAGCATTCTTGGTATATTCTTTTAGGACTAGTTTTGGGTAATTAGTGGTGTACTCTCTTGTAACGCGAATCCTCTCTCTCTTACAGAATTTTTGATATAGTTTAGTAATAAAAAATTTTGAATTTTAGTTTTCCTGTGGTAAATATTTACATATTTTAATAATTTTGGTAGAAAATAACTAATTTGTATATTATTCTTATTTTAAATGTTTGTAACATTGACAATAAAGAATTAAATTGGTGATTGATAATATAGTGATCGAGGGTATATTGAAGAAATCTTATTGTGGAAATTGAGACATCTCGCACGAGGGATGCCGATTATCATTGAGCCTGTTCTTCTCGGCTGTGACATGTACAATCAAATATAACGAGTGAACTTGAACTAAACGTCACCATATGTATAACTGTCATGTGATACACTTTGTCTCTATTCCAATTTTGGAACTTGCGTGCTTGAATTCTATGGAGAGTATGATCTGAGATTTATACAGCGCGAGATTTTCTGAGAGTATATGTTATTTGACAGTTTAAAGCTGGTTAGTTTCTGATTGAATTATTGTGATTGGTGAGTAGGACACAATTTGGTGCGGGTTTATTGATTGAAGCCTTTTGTGGAGTGAATTAAACGCAATTTAGTGGTACCGTATTGATGATAATACTGTCATTGTGTAAAAATTATAAGCTTGTTCTCTCACTCATCTCATGCCGAGGCTCACCTCTGACATACCGTACAAGCGGATAGCTCATACTGACCTATATATTATGTCCTCTCCTCCGCTCTCCACCTCCATTTTATATGATCGGTAAGATTGTCCTTATTATACTTGAAGACTGAAGAGACAAAGGAAGAAATAAGTGAGATATGTTTCTTGCTAGTATAATTTTTGAGTCCTATGTTGAAGAAGATCTGACCCACCATCAGATCCTTATATGTATACCGGTCCTCAAATAACTATGCAATTGGATATGTTGAGAGAAGTAGAGTTTAGAACACATAAACTGATAAAAAAGAATAACTATACTAAGGAATTTTATTACATATGAGAAGAGAGTTAGGCAGCGTCTAGATAAGACAACGACGCTAAGAAACAACAAAAGAGTGGTGTATTTGATTATAGAACATACGAGCGCCGGTGCTGGATCTGATAACGAGATGTCATCAACAGAGATGTAAAAGAATAATTATATCAAGATTAGAGAATCCCTAAATATATTAAAGATACCGCACAATCGGTATTGTCTCAGGAGAGCATACTGAGACGCTCAATCTTTTGTTTCGCAGGTAAATAATTAAAGTGTTACATCTTAATTACTCCGTTATGCAAATTACGTCTGTGCTCTATATGAGTGTATAACCTCTGAGTTATAGTACCATATTTAATATATGGATGTGAGTTCTCTTTTTTCTTTTTTCTATACCTATCATTCTTTGCTCTCGGGTAAATTTTAAGCTTATTGCTAAGAATCATACCGGTCAAAATAATTGTACTACATTTATGGTTACCAAGATATTAGTACTTAAAAAATAGTTTATAACCTTAATGTAATATCGAGTGTGATACATTTAGGCAAGGAGTGTATAAACCTTATGCTGTTTCCTCTCACTAAAATTGCTAACCTGGCGCAATTCTTGTAACGCGAGGGTTTAAAAATTTGCGTGGGGTCGCAATTTCGGCCTGTGACCCTTACATTAGAAAATACTTCATTAAAAGAGATGTCAAATTTCAGTAGTGCCAATTACGTGCGTGTGGTCCTCAACAAAAAGATTTGTCCTAACATGATAGCATGTTTTTAAAATACCATTGTGCTACACTTTTACAAGCGAGAGAAGAGGTGAGGGTAAAGTTTTTCAACTTATAAGGAGCGGTTAAATGATTAACCAGGGAAGCCTATACTCAATTTGTATATAGCGACAAAGCTAGGATCACACTTCGCAAAAGTAACACGGCAGGGCAAATGGACGAGAGAAGGGATACTCTTATGATGATGTTGCCAGACCCTTAGCAGTTTTCTATGCTACCTTCTGACATTGGAATATGTTACGAAAGGTAATTAGATAGCGCGTTAGAAACGCTCAAGGACGTCTTGCTGATCTAACGTTCCCTGGTTCCCCTTTCAAAAGCCCTTTGCGTTCGGTTTTGTTCTATTATAAACAGCCGAAAATCGTAAAAGAAATGGATCTACTCAAACTGTGAGAATTCTCCTAGTATCGCTGATGTTAATTAAAATAAATAAAGAAATGTGCAACCTATACGATATTAAATATATTCGGAGTGTGATCAGCCTTCGTTTTTGTCATATAAGCGCAAAATACTCGCTTAAAAAATAGATTATTGCGGTCTGTAGAGTTTCTCGCAAACGTAAGAATTTCACTTTTTCAAATGTGGTGAACTTTCTATAGAGTAACAAAGCTTAACAGGAATTACCTTACGTTAGGTATGAGCGAGTGTATATATTAATACAATATAATAAATAACCATTGACCAAA
The DNA here is from genome assembly GCA_015478945.1 of Trachelipus rathkii. Taxonomy (NCBI): domain Eukaryota; kingdom Metazoa; phylum Arthropoda; class Malacostraca; order Isopoda; family Trachelipodidae; genus Trachelipus; species Trachelipus rathkii. The sequence goes on along the minus strand of JABUQX010083656.1, from coordinate 16,244 downwards.
ACGAACGCAAACTAGAACATTTTATTATCACTATAAAATACCTAAAATTCTTAAATATATATTACTTTTATATACCATTATTATAATTTTGAATAACAAGAGACCTAAAACTGCAATTGGCTGGCGCTCATATACTTTGGGGTACCACAAAATGTCATATGTTTTTCCCTCTGGCAAATTACAGTTAAAAAAAATCTGCATTCACCAAAATATGAGGCAGAAATTTCTCTTTAATTTCTGGTTTAAAACAGAATAAAAAAGAATAGCAATATTACACGAATTAAGGAAATTCCTTACGTTAGGCGAGCCTTTTTTAAATATATATTCTGCTAGTATAGCCAAAACGAACGCCACAACTCGAATCAAAGCTTAGTTATCGTATTTCCGATACACGCCATTTATATAAGAAATAACATAATTGTTGTGATAACCTCTATATGCGCCCTTTAACAAATATCGCTGATATACTCCTCATAACTTTCATATAACTCTAACCCTACTTTAAATTGAGGATTCCTTTAGGGAAATTGTTAGATAAATAAGTGGTCCGATAATTCGACACAACCCCAAAATCGTGGGGGTCAATTTCAGTTTCCTATCTATTTTACTTCATCGGGACTGTCCTAAACATTATCCTTTTTTAGTACTATAAATATTGTTCAATTAGTATACAAAATACAATTATTACTAATTTTTACTACTTTAACACATATTTACACCTAAAATTTAACAATAGTAAAAAATAAAAAATTAATCAATAAAACAAAAAAATTAATAAAGATCTCCATAAACCTTAGCATAATTTGAGTACCCCTGATTCTTGCACTGAGCAACTCTGCCCAATTTTAACGCGTATACTATCATATTACTCCATCTCATGTGTTATATATATATCCTAATAACTCTATAATATATATATAGATATTTTTTTGTATTCACTAATTGATATGTAATATATATGTTTACTTTAAATTATCATAATTAATATATATTATATATGTATTATATTTAAGTTAATAATAAAAATCTCCTTTGACTCATATATAATATATATATATTTAACCTAATAATGCTCAGGATTGATTTTGTGTTGGTGAGAAGGAGAAGTTGAAGTTGTTAAATGTGTAGTCGCGGATGTTATAATCAGCTGATGGGTATTAAGGGAATGGAGATTATTCGCTCAAGTCAAAATCATATAATATCTCTGGTTACTCCATGTAAGAAATTTAAGTTCAGTGCTGGGGCTTGGATGGAGAGCGCGATACGGTGACTAAGGCAGAAAGTGGCGTGTCCCATAACCGTGAATCCACTTGATCCATTGATACTATTGCAATTTAAGTATATTTTTTAGTTAAATTGTCATGTCGGTACGTGACCCTAGCAGATAGAACTATTAAAGATGTGAGAAGTTAACATATATCAATGTACATACAACAAGGTGGAACAAGTTAACTTACCGGATAAGTAATTTAAGGAAGAGCACTCGCACAGTAAAATCCAGTGTGGACATTGTGTAATGACAAAAGGTTGAAAAAATAACTAGAACCTTAATCTGGAGGCAACATGAAGTAAACGACGCTTCGTTGAGCAGTTGTCAAGCAAGAAAGGGGAAACATTCACATGGGAGCACCTGAATCGCTTAGCATTAACTAGGAATCAAAGCTAACTAGTAAAAGAATAAACTAAGGTGCGATGTGATGGAACTCGAAAAGAAACGGGTGAGATGAACACGCTCGGTAGTCAAACAAACGTAATAGAAAGAAAAGCGTTGGGGAATGTTACTTAAGCTCCAATGATGAGTTTTCAATAATAAAGATGTTTGGTTTATATAAGGTTAGGAAACAAATATACCTTAAAGGGTGCATTATATACTAACATGTAAGAGATTGAAACAGAAAGAGGTAAGCTATGAACTGTTTGGAAAAGGTAGGTTTAAACTTGAATGGGGACTTGCAAGGGAATATAGGAAAGCTCTTCTGGAAGGAAGCGTGAAGGTTAAAGAATAAGAATAGTGAATAGGGAATCGTGCTTTTGTATACTTGATGATAATGAATAGTGCGGGATTGGGGGTGGGAAACCAAGGTAAGACTACTTGCACAAAAAGTCTTGCACCATAAATTATCTCAGTAATAAAGAGGTGCATTAAGATATATAAATGTGCATTGTAGGTGTTTAATAGGTACAAACGAGGAATTTAGATATTTGGAATGAAATACCTTAGAGGTTCGTGCAAATTGTAGCCAAAGGGGGGAGGGAATACAAAACATAGTCGGTTAATAAGCATTGGGTTAGTAGTCCTCTGTAAAGCCTTAAACTATGAACTATAAACATACTTAACAACAATAGTGAGAAGCGTCTTGCTAGTTGCACAAATAAACAAGGTGAGCTAAAGTTGAAGATACATTGGTAAATATACTGGTAAGGCAATAATAGATGAAATTACGTGGGCGGAAATGATCAAGAATGGAGTGAGTGGTTATTGATTGGATTGGGAAGTTGTGTAATAAAGCATTTGACTGTGATAGACCAGCTTTAGTGTACTATGTTGAAACAGTGTCAATATAAGTCTCACATAATATACCCTTATATATACAGGGTAAGGGAGTATAAGGTGTGATCATGTGAGGAATTATAAGGGTGATATCATTTATAGGTTTTTATTGTGAAAAGCTTTGCTTAGATAAAGAATGATAAATAATGACTCAAGAGGTTTCTTTAATTACACAGAATAATTCTTTGATTATTTATTTAAAGTTCTACTTAACGGTCTTCTGAATTAACGTTTAGCAATAATGAGCATAGTGTTTGCTTTTGTGAATCAATGCGAGCATAATTTTTTTGATAGTCTTTTTAAATCGACCTTTATACGTGAGTCTGTTCAGTTAATCTTAGAGCACTTAAATTCAAAATTGCGAGCGAACTATAAAGTGTAGTTGAAAAAAAGGGGGGGGTATAATGTCCTACAACATATATATCCTAATAACCCCTTACATTCTTTGAAACAACATGAGCTATCTAATTTTAAGTCCACTTCATGTGCCTCTTTAATTGACTTAGAACTTCTTTGATGAGTTTAGTTGCAAGGGTGAGATATCTTTACCGTTTTTAATTAACTTGTAAAATCTATTAAGACGTTTCCAATTTAAAATATTCAGTGTCAATTAGTTTTGTCGTATTCTACAAATTAATACTTCCCGAACGAATTACTGGCATGTTAAGTTAATTTACTAATATCAAAGCAATAGTTGAGGCAGTGTCTTTTAGTTATAATATATTTAGGCTTTTGACTTTAGTTTACTCTCTCTGGGTGCATTGGAATTGAGAATTTGATAATAGTAAAATTATAAATCTAGTATTTGGCCTTATTCTCATGTATCACTAGAGCCGTGAATTTAAACTGTGAAAAATTATTTTAACTTCGCCGTTTTTATTATTCTTTGAATCTAATCATTTGTACAAACAATTTTAGTAAAGGGACTTAAGATGGTATGATTATGTTCCTTGGAACATAATATTCAATTAAGCTTGTAAATTTAATTATATAAATTCTTAATTACATTTGAATTATATAAAGGTGAGTCTATTACAGATATTATCTCGTATCAGAGGGAAAATATTTCAATTACACTCTAGTTTCATAAAAAATATTGCAATATAATTTCATAAACAGCTTTAGTAAAGGATCATATAGATTGAAATTCGTGTATCTTTAGTTTTGAACTTTACTTTTAAGTTAACCCTCTCCCCAATTAATATAATGTTATTCTTATTATTATTTTGATATTGCAATTTTATTTGCTTTTGATTCATAACGCGATTAGTAAATATGACTATGCCACCAATATTATATAGCATTAATAGACCGATCTACGATAAGTGCTTCAAATAGAGCCTTTTGAAACGTAACTCACACAAGTTATTGACTATACAACCATACCTGATATGTTGACTTAATCCTATGTGATTCTGAAATATTTTTTTCTCGATTTGATTTTATTTGAAGATTTATGATTTTAATGAACCAAAGTTGTAAAAATTTCGTTGCTTTTCATATCAATTCTGGAGGGAGCTCTTAATAGGTAAATGAGAGATGCTAGGGTAAAATAAAGTTCAATTAGAGTCTGATAGTTTGGCTCCTCGAGACCTGAAAATAAGCTCTAAAAAACAAACAAGTCAACTAAAATTTATTACATAGAGAAGAGCATAAAGAAAAAATAAAACACAAAATGATTTGCTTAGATATAGATATAACGGTCCTTCCATGACGTTTGATGAATTAATAACGCGCGAAGTTAATTTTTGCTTAACACTAAACTCTAGTGAGTTGAGCACGCTAACCAAAGTTGACTGTAATAAATTTGATCTAAGCCACTATAGCTCGTCTAGCTGAACGTAAATAAATTAGAACCACTATAGAAAACGAAATTTCATTTAGATAATTCTTCCTTCATTACACAGAAGTTGCTTCTCAAGATGATATGGCATTCAGACAGTAGGTTGATTAATTAGAGAGCCAGGTGCATACTGTACACCTATATTAACCATAAGAACAATATTCGGTCCATGACCAGATTTGACGGGTTTTAGATTGCAATAACTGTTGGCAACACAAAAGATTTGAGGTTAAGCAACATATTAGTGTACTGAATATAAAGTCATTAAATATGGTGCTCACGCTCTATGTAACCAGCGCAATTTAGAAAGAAGGGATTATAAGAAATAGTATAAACCTGGTGAGAAAAGCAATTAAAATTTTAGAAAATACTTGAAATACATCAGATTAAAATGGAGGGTCAAGAGAATAGAAATCAGAAAGAACGAAGAAGTGAATGCTAATCCTGAAGAGCAAGAAGAAATAGGAGGAAGTGGAGAAAAAAGACGATTTCGAGGTAAAATTAAAGATGCAAATGGTGTTAGATCTGAAAAAGATGTATTAAGTATTTGTGGATTCCACTACCACTTACAACCTGAACAAACCTAACCACTTAATAATCCATACATCTGACTAGCTTTAGTGGCTTTCAAACTTAAAATATTCAGTGGACTCTGGTTGGCTATTATCATAACAGATATTCTTAGAGAGAAGAATATTGAAAGTTACTAACATAGTATCCACAGTATCATATCACTGAGCGCGTACCAGAGACCTGGAGTAGGGTGTTGCCCAAATTATTTTTAAGATGAATTCATTGGGACAAGTAGATCAATAAACAATAAGTATCGTGTGGTGTGCGAGAGTCAATACTACACAGAGTAAAACAAAGCATAAGAAGGGGTTTATTCATATAACAGCTAACACATGCAATAAAGGATGTAGCCTTACTGTATCGAGGAATTTATAGGGGTCCTACTAACCACGAAAACAAAAATGAGATCTCTCATGAATATAATATGCCCATAATTATTCAATGAGGTTAGATAAAGTGGCTACTTTGGCTGGGATGGACAGTGAACAAATCCTTTACGGACAAATGAAAAAGCTTAAAAAAATGGATGGATTAAGTAGTGATGCAGCAGCTAAAGTTAAATTCTCAGCATTGACTGAACCAGAAATGAGTGTCAACAAGATAGTGGAAATCGCACATAATGTGGAAAAGTGCTTTCAATTGAATCGACCTATTGACACTAAAGAAAAGAGACAAGTCAAACAGGACACAGTGAACAAGAAGTACAATCAACAGAATCTAAAACAGAAAAAGATCAAAATGTTAAATGTAACTTTTGTAAATGCGAAGGACATTATGAAGACAAATGCTACAAGAAAAACAACTGTTGTTTTTCCTGCAGTAAAAAAGATCATCGCATTCAAGAATGTAGAAATAGAAAAGCCCAACAAGAAAATGCCAGTAACCCAACAAGGAGACAAGAGCCCACTACAACTACAACTAGTAGTGGTACAGGACAGTCAAGGACACTATGTTGTCCTTACTATGGCCAGGAACACCTCATGAAAGACTGTGTACAGTTTAGAGAAGCAATAAGATGATCAAGATCTTCAGAAAACAAGGAACACCCTTAAAAGAGCAAGGCATTAAGGGTGTCCCAGAGAAAAACCTTGCAGTGGCAAGTTGCGATAATAGACTTCATGAATCTTTAGATATGCAACAAAGATCTGTCAGAGCTCTGATTGATACCAGTGTAGTAGTTCAGTTCAGTTATGTAGTTTTTTTTGGTTGTTGTCTCATAATTTTTATTTTGTCTGTTTTTAGGTACAGGGTGAAAGATGAAGAAGAATGAGATGGTAAGCCTGCCTGAAGACACATGAAGGAACACATGACTGATCATCAAGGAACAAGGAGAGTACATGGATATTCAGTGAAAAAGTGTTATTAAAGTGCGATTATTTAAAAATAAAAAGAAAAAAAAAGGGGGAAATTCATTATTTCAATCTTAATTATTAAATTAATTATTAATCTTAATTATTAAATTTAAGTAAATTTTTTTAGTTAAAGTTAACAAAGTAATATATATTTTCAATTTCATTTTCAGTTTAAGTAAAACTTTGGATTTATTGAATTATTGAATTGAATTTTGATTTTGACGTTATTTATTATTATAGACGTTAAACGAGTTATCGAATTTAGAGGGTTTTGAAGAGTAATGATGGACTGACTTCGGATGTTCGAGGGTTTGACAGATGGATGTAGATTCTTCTCGATTTATGTTGGGTAAGGGCTTATTATGGTTTGACGCTTGTCTGTATATTTAGTATTCCTATGGGTAATATCCTTAAAGTTGTGAATTCGTTTTTTTTTAATTTCAGTAATGCCCCTCATTACTTTTGGGAAATTTCAAGGTGACAGGGTACTGATGAGGGTGAGAAGAAGGGGACAATGGACTAAAAAGACTGGCTTATGCAAAACAAACAGTATAGAGCACTTCGATGGTGTAAGGCAGAGATTAATATTGTGATTGGATTTGTTGAGTTGTGATAGTATTTCGAGTATATATTTATTAGTGATTAAATTGCTAGTTGCGTGGTTTTAGCTTTGTACAATGTTAACATGTGGTATATGCCACATGAACAGCTGGAAAAGAAATTACCATTTCGTCATTCTGGGAAAAATACAACTACAAATATATTTTCAGAATTAATATTTAATACGAGCTCATGTGGTTGAAGGTTCGTTAATATCATATTTGAACTGCTTTTTTGGGACGCAGATCTTGTTGGTTGGTGTGAGGACTTGTTCGGTAAGTAGTGTGTATTCGCGTTTCAGGAAGCGCGAGCTAAAAAGAATATTTTCCACTGCAAATTTTGTCGTTTATGGAACCGAATAGGCCTGGTGATGGGCTTATGTTGCTTATTGGCAACGAACCTTGAGAACCTAGCGGACTCTATTAGACGGGTATCAGGATTCTTTCTATATGAAGATATGATTGGGATGTATACGTGGAGATCTTGCAATTTGTTGATTGGGAATCGGTTTGGTTTCTGGGTTATACGAAGTGGTTCCAGTTGATTTTGTCGTGTGTGGCTAGAATTAAACTTTTCTGTTGTCCCGAATCTTCCGCTTCTTCGCATTTCAGAATGCATGTTCTCTTACTATGTTGTAGTTCGGGTAGGAAGCGGGAAAGGTAGAGAAAAAGGGATTTATCACTTCGCTGTGTACGCATTTATTAAAATAATTAAAACTTTGAACACACTAAATAATAAAGGGCTGCATTAAACACGATAAAAAGGATTGACACCTAAAATCAGTAGTTGCTGCCTCAAACAAAATTTTAAAAAAAAAAAAAGAGAGAGAATTAAACTAAAGGAAAGAACCCAAACTGAGAAACACAAGTGGAAAAAGAAAGAGGAAATTTGAGACTTAGAAACTGAAAAATAAATAGATTAACGAGAAAGAGGGCAACTCCTTTCTTCGGAGGCCGCCAAATCCCAATTGATGATTGTGGGAGGGGTTCTTTTTGGAAGCCGCTCCTGTTCCTCAGAGTCTACATTACGGTCACCATTTTAAAAATATTAAAAAAAAAAAAAAAAAAAAAAGGAAAGAGCAACACTAAAAATATTAAACAGTAAAACTTTGAATTAAAAGTGATTAACAATTTACGTTACAGCTATAAAGACTTAATTACAAACTAATTAAAACGTACATTTAAAACTATTTACTAGAGAGAGCTCGTGGCATGAATGTGGGACATTTCATATAAGTTGACTTTTCCGATAGTTTTATTGAACTATATGTAATTGAGGTGTGTCATCTGAATAAACTGATAAATGTTTTTGAGTATTTTACTTGTCGATTATAGTACTTAGCTGTGTGGGTACTGAGATAGCTGTTTCGTTCGGGTCTTGGAATACCAGTATAAAGTAGGGTATTCGCAGAGGGAGGCCTAGAGTCACCTGTATAGGTGCGCTTTGTGTGGAGAGCGCAGCTCGGATATTATTGGTGGTGGGAGTAGTATTTGGGAGTGCTTAGTTGCGTAATCAGTCAACGGGAGAGTCGAGATGGCAGTGGAGGAAAGGACTGCTAGCAGGGTGTTGAGTGAACGTGCTGTCGCTTACAGGGTAAAATTTAATTTTATGTCGAGATCAAGGGTAATAATATGAGGGAGATAAAGGCAGAAGGATCTGGAGTAGTCCAGATTAGGGGTAGGTCCCTATTGGTAGGGTCACATTATCGACAAGGTAGCAAAGGTGAAATGAAGGAGAGAATGAGCAGTTCGTCAGAGACATTGGAGCATATTTGCAGCTTGGTTGATAAACTTGTCGGGTGCCCAATGTCAGTTATGGCGCGAAATTAGTCAATTAGGTAATTAGGTGAACATTATTGGAAAACTTTTTTCATATTACTTTTTATTTTGTAATAAAGCTTTACCTGAGAAGCGTGTGATGGGTGTTTTACTTCTGTTTTTCCCTTCACCTTGCCCGACAGATAGGCCCTCGGACGAAAAATTTCAAATGTGTAGATTTTTTCGTATATTGCATTTTAAATGACAAATCTGGCCTACATATTTTGTGGTGCCGCATAGTGGGGCTATGTCTCCAAAGGATAGGTTTGAGGGGTTGCATAGTAGTATAGTCAAGCTGTAGTACGTAAGTCCGTATGAAGTAAGTACTTAAGTAAGAAGTAAAGAGAATAAAAAATAGTAAGTGTGAAAATGCACAATCGTGATGGAAATAGGCGGGTGGAGTTGGAAAGATCATAAAGGAAGCAATTAAACAGACCGAGCTGAAAGAGAAAATGAGGAATGAAGAAAAGAGGTAGAGAAGGTGAGAGAATTATCAGAGGGAATGAAAGAGATATAATTAGGCTAAAGAGAAGAGAAGTAATGTGAAAAGAGAAAATTGGCATACGAAAAATCGAGAGAGGAAAAGTGATGAATAAAAAGGTTTAAACCCGCGAACAGTGATATCGTGTAATGACATCAAGGGAATTACAAAACGAAGTCCGTCAAGCTTCGTTCATACTGAGCGCTAGTCCGGCCTATGAGGTTATTTTCAGACGTTTAGATAACCAGGTAGTGAGAATGGCAGATCAAAACAGTTGTCCAGCCCGCTATGATTGGAAAGCGAAGGCCCAATATGGTGCAATCAAAAACAGAATCCAAATATTAACAAATAAGCGGACCACCCAGATGATGTCTTTACTTTTGCTAGCGTAGTTCGGAGATACTATGAGTGCATCTGAAGCAAACAAAAATGATATGGCGAAAAATACTCTAGACGGCAGAAAGGGTTCATGTGACTGTGGCTGTAGTGTGGATCTTTAAAATTCCTACAAACCGTTACAGTATGTATCATCGATAAGCCATACGTGCCACACAATGTAATTCGGGCGTTTGACGCGACAGAGAGTTGAGGAATAAAGTGTCGGCTGTACTATCAGAAGCACTCAGACTTTATAAAAAACCAACACAATTGGAGCCCGAGGCATGTTGTCAAGGATTACGAAGAGTAGAAGGAATTTTACGTAGACCAGGAAAAGGTAGGAGGAAGAAAAAGGTGAAGGGAGGAATTAGAGGATTAATAAGCAGGTGAAAAAGCTCAGCCCTACGCAGACTGGCGAAATGGGAAATGTAGCTTAGGAAGAAAAAACAGTAAAAGTCCTGGATCAACTGAAATGCAACAAACATAGTAGAACTGAAGGTAATTTATAGGATATTTATCGTCTACTGTGGAAAACAAGAGTATATGAAGGACTGTTGCGAGGTATTGTACAAGGATATAAGAAGCAAGTTTATACCAGTTCTGAAGAGATAGGGTAAGAGATACTTTGTTTATAAGTCCATTAAATCAGACCGACGGGGAGTATAGGTAATAAAGGGATTAAGAGATTATGTGAAAAGCAAAACAATATTTTGGTTTACAAGGAAAATATAAAGTTCTAAAAGTGGGATGGTCTTATAGATTCAGTCAAGACGTATAGTACGTATGTCAACTTAGCGTTGTAACTCGCGTCGAGTGATCTTACAGAGCAATGGTGTAAATGAAAGTTTGTGCGGGTTACATGGACTCTTTCATTTTGCACAAGATGTACACACGTTTTCGGCGTGAAAAGATCTGAAAAATAGCGGATCGGAAGGAGAGCTCAGAGCTAAGACGGAGAGTCGTTGAGAGTCTTTGACAAAAGAGCAGGAACCATGTCACTGAAGTCCAAGGCGAGGACTTGGTGAAGAAATGACTGGAGGGAATTAGAAGCGCAATAGAGTGACCCATACCTATGTGAGTAATTCCCCTAATTCCGTACACTCCAATAATGGCCAATCACGCCTGTTTACAAAGGGACGACGTCTCGGCTCGGGTAAGTATAGAAGGTATCGACGTCGTGTTTTACAGGTTAGGGAGAAGATTGATCTCAGAGTTCGTGAAGGGCATCTCCAGCTGGTATCACTTGTTTTCGAAGGTAGACGCAGCCAACGAGATCTGAGGATCTATATAAATATTGCTCACGCTTGGATCGATCATACGAGCGTAGTTATTTTTTGGGCTATTCGCCTACTGAACAGAGATGAAAAGCTTGAATAAGATGGTCTATTAAAGCCTTTATATGGTAAACGTAAAGGAGTAGATCTTCACTCAGGAGTACGGCAAATTTTCGAGTAGAATAATGGAGGCTTGTGTTTAAAAAGGACTGCACTGCTTGAAAGGAAGTAATGAAGACTGATAGGGATGCCAGAGCAATTATCAAACCCACTACAGTTGGAAGCGCCTCGTCACAAACGGAAATAGAAAATGGACACGAGGTTCTGCCGCCTGCGCTAACTTACGCCTGGCAATGTTGACCGTGCAAGGAACGAAGGATGAAGGTGGGTTAGAGCGTCCACATGATTGGGCAGCGTAGTCAGGCGGCGTTGCGCTGCCGCCCTAGTATTGCGCCTCATTTCGCAATACGCAACAGATGGCCCGTTTGAAGCGGAAAGGAAATGGTATGAAGTGCTGGGAGTGATCTATCGAGCTGAGGAATCTTGCTCCTCTTATGCGGCCGAACAATGTGATATTGATACAGTCAGGGGTCGAGATAGTGGGGAGCGCGGCGGGATGTAGACTTGCAGATGGAGGAGAGGCTATTGGTGTAGAGTCCTGATAAGTAATAATGAAGTAAATTATTTGAAATAGTTACGAGAGACATATGAATTGTGTCGTACGTCTGTAAGCCTTTTGGGCACGGAATCCATCCTTAAGGACAATCCGTGTTCTCACCTAAAAATCTCAAGCGAAACAAAGTTCGTCCTTGTAGATAAACAAGCAAGTATAATTTAGCGTAGCCTAGACACAAGTACCACGGGCCTTATGAAGGTATTACGATTCACAAATAACACTGGTCCTATATTTTGAAAACAGTCAACCAGGTAACCTGGAATTTTTTAAGAAAGCAAAGATAATTACATTTAGTGGGAGGTCAGATCAAGGTAGAAAATAGAGAGAAAGAAATATAATAATGTGAGAGAAGAAAATCACATGTAAACAACAGCTTACTAATCTTTCTTTTACAAGTAATAAGGTTAATATTAAATTTTGCGAGTGTAATGACTGAGTAAAATTGAATAAATATATTTAGTAGTTGTAATTTCCTCTCCTCAAGTAGTTTCCACCTGTCTTCCTTCCTCTATCCTGGTAGAATGTAATCAGAGTTAAAGTAGGTTCCATGTCCTTTCAAACATATTTGCAGATTAACTCAGGATAAAAGCTATCTTTCTATCTGCTGTTGGATCTTGTTGATGGTCCCCGAGGTCCACCATTGATCGATAAAGTTCTTTTATGCAATGCATATTAAGGAGAGAGAAAGAGTAGTGCAATACCTCCCATACATGTGTATGGGACTTCCCATACATGTGTATGGAAACGAAGCTCTCAATTTCTGAAATACATGGAACAGTACTTAAGGCATCAGAAATGCCAAATAATGCCCGCTAAAATAACTTAAAGACTGTTAAAGATTTAAACTCTGTAACGGTTGGGGAGAGCCTGTGGGGGGCCGCCTTCAAGGCCTCAACCAAGAAAAAAAGGATTGTTATTTAGAGACCGTCCAGCTGGAACGTGTGTAGAGTCAGATATTAGGGCAGCTAACCGGCAGCGTGCCGTGACATAATTATTCAATACATTGGTCTATTAAATATTAACGTATATTGTTCCCATTTGTAATACATTTTAATTATTATTAATATGACACCATAAATATTTCACTTTGCATATTTTAATTTAAACTTTTGACAGCATCATATTAATATTATTCCCATCATTATTATTTTTAATCTGTCTAAAGACTTGAATCATATATATTTTTATAATATATATATATATATATATATATAATATATAATATATAATATAATATTATAATATATTATATATTATATATAATATATAATAATATATATTAGGGATGTGCCGATAGTGAAAGCAATACCGATATCGCTAAAGTATCGGCCCGAATACCGATATTCGCGAATAATAAATTCGCTATTCGGTCGAATACAAATGTCAACGTTTTGGTCATCCATTTAGGGAAAATAAAGAAACTTACACTGGTCAACCAAAAAAGGTGGAATTTTCTTGGAATGGACTTTTGTAGCGGATATATAGTAATTCGGAGGTGCTGATTTCATATATATTCTCGAATTTGCTGTAAATCCCGTTTTCGTGCAATCAATGGATCCCTATTTTTTGCATATTCCCTAACGAATGACAAAATTCATGTTCGCACTACGTAGGCTGTAACGTTACCTTCCGCATATTACTACAGTAGCAGCAAGTTTACAGCGGTTGATATTCGGGAAGCATGTGTAACTTTAGTACGTTCTGTATGGGAGGCCAATGACCTGGAGATGTTATCATCCATCTGAATACAGTCGGATGCCTGATTGTTCAGCCAGGATGACATGAACACATTAATGGTTATACTTTGGCCGAATGTTGTTCCTGAGCTGTTTGCTTCGAGTTTTGTGCATGAAAATGATGACTGGACCTATGGCAGACACAGAGTAAATTTATCGTAACGAGAGAAGCAGAGCGCGGAGGTCTCCAGGTAGATTGTACCTTGATTGCCAGTGAAGTTGCAGGCCTACTACCCGCTATGGGACTCTCAGCATAACGATGTAAGTAGTGGCGACTTTTTATTGACACTTCAAAGAGCAGTTTAAAGTGTTGTTTGTTACAAAACGGCAACAGGTATGCTTCGGTTCCATTAGGGTACTCGGTACGGATGAGAGAGGAGTATGCATAAATCAAGAGTTTGGAGAGACTACAACATCAGGTAGCATGGAATGGTAAATATCGTCGACAGGACAAAATGTAAAACATTTGCATCCTGTCAGCAAGCAGGTTTACCAAAATACTCTGCTTCCTGTACTAAGGAGACTGCGGGGGCAAAGGAGATACTGACCAAAGAGAATGCCACTCGGAGGGAAACGTTTGACGCCACGTGAAGGAACATCGTATGACACACTCTGTACAGGGAGAGAAACATATCTAGCCTCCACTACATAAACTTGTTGATGAAAATTTGTGAAGGCCCTGGACCATGATGTTGAATGCTTCCGCTATAATGCTCAACGTTCGCTGGTTCTGAGGACGAAAGCAATAAAAAGCTGGATATTTTGAGGCCTCCATCGGACCCCTCCGTGATCGCTGCTTTGCTAAAAATTGACTGTTTTAGAGGCGAAGAGCTGGAATGCTTTTCACGATGTTTAGCACTAGAATTTCTGGGGAACAGGATAGCCGAGAACCACTAACATTATACATTAACTGCTAGACAGTTTTCATCTCATGGATGTAGAACTGATATAAAGTTGCACTACTTCCATTCTCACCCTAAGAAAATTTCCGGATAAACTAGGCGATGTTAGTATAAGCAGGAACGCTTTCGCATTTAAGCTAAAGTTCATGAAGTGACGTTACCAGGGCAGTGGGATATCATAATCATGGACCGACTATTGTTTGGGCGATGAGGGAATCTCGAGATGCGTACACAGTAGATCGGTATCGAAGAAGTTATCTACATCATAGGTAGTTTCATTAGCTACATTCGTTCTATTACATTCATTGTTGTCGGCCCATATTACTCTTTATTCAACTGAGTTGTAATTATATGTTTCTAATCATTACAAAAGAGTATTATCGATGATCAGTCTCGCGAGATTTGAGCTTTCCTCTCCCTCATAGTGCAGAAATACCAATAATTTATATATGTATATTCCTAATAAGGTATAAGTGGTGTTTAGAAGCATTATTATAGTAAAATATAAGAATATTAGTAGAAATAGTACCGTAATTATACAGATAGCGTGGATTTATTAAGTATACTATAACTGATGATAGTATATAATTAATTTTGTATGATTATAGATATATATGTTATATATATGAGCATAGTATATGTATATAATATATAATGTAAAGTGTCTCTAACGGCCGTACTTGTATTGTGATGAGTAAGTATAAGGAGGTATAATATATATATAATTATATATTCTATTTTTCTATATTATATATAATATATATATATATATATATATATATATTATATATATTTATATAATATATAGTATATATAATATATATAATATTATTTATATATATATATTATATTATATAAAATATATATATATATTAATATATATATATATAAATAATATATATATATATATATATAATATTAATATATTATACATATATCATAATATATCCAACATTGGGAATGGACCCTCTTTGAAAAAGTAAAATCATAATATTTACAATCGTGCACAACACATATCTCCAATGCGTTGTGATACGCAAAACCGTACATTGAAAAATCAGCAATAATCAATTGCGAAACACTGTCCAAGAAATTTCATGTTCTACCAGTGTTATACAAAGTAATAAAAAAAAAATAAATACTTTTACGCTATTTCGATTTTCACATATTACAATATTAAATGAAATGAAAAGTTTTCTTAGTTAAAGATATTAAATAACTTTGAAGACATAACACAAGCACAATTACATTCCCATTTTGTGATAACCTTTTCTTGTGGCTTCAAAATTTTCCTACTGTTCTATTCTTTCACTTTCAACTGATGGCGGTAAAGCTGAAAGTTATTTTATGCTAGTTTTCAAATTCTAAAAATTTCCAGTGTTTTCCGGGCTTTGACGGTTTTTTCTTTGCTTTCACTGGTCTTATTACGCGACTTAAATTTGTTTATTTTCTTATGTATGATCCGTATGTGCTTACTTTTAATGTTACAAAAACATCGTCAAGAGGGCTTTCTTTTCAACTTTACTTCTTTTCAGTATGAGAATTTTGATGCCACAATATCTTTAAAACAATCCATTAAAGAAGTGAAATGGAACCTTCAGCATCACAAAGAGCAACTATGTAATCATCATCAGAACTGCTAACTCTATGAAAATTTATCATGCATTTCTTCCGTTTCAACGCATATTTTTTACTGATTCTCATTCATGTTGAAAAATTTATCTTGAATCGCAGATCTAAGACAGTAGCTACACACAAAAGATTTATCACATAGAAACTAGAAAGTCTTTTTTTCTACTGATTTCTTAAGGGCTCTTCAACGAGTGTAATTATTCTCCACTGAAGCTTTTGCTTTATAGCCTATTTTAAAAATAGAAATTTATTGTAAAATAAATGTGATCACTTGGGCGACTGTTATACTTCACTGTTTTAATGCTTGTTTTAGTGATGTTGTCAAATGGCTAATGTAATATGGAATAATTTGTGCTCAGCAACTGAAAGGTAAGTCAAACATTTTCTGGTATTTGGCATTCAGGCAGGCGCTATAATGGAATATTGGGG
>JABUQX010083655.1:30000-35000 GCA_015478945.1 Trachelipus rathkii | reverse complement strand
AAAAAATTTCATCCGCTAGCGCAAATTACGCAGATGAGCACAGAGCATGCTTAAAGTGAGGGAGATTAAATTCAGCAGGAAACACAGAAGATGGAAGAGAATTCCACAGAACAGAAGTGGCAGGCAGGAAAGAAGAAATCACCGCAGCGAACTAGCCTGGAGTTACCAATATCCACACAAAACACGTGGGAAGACACAGCACCCCTTGTGTTACGAGGGCGTCGTAAAGGTGGTGTACGCGAGTGGTATAGTTCCCTACGAACAACTGCCGCTGCCGGTACCTATTTAGAAAAGAGAATAAAGTACCAACATCGCGCCGCAAAGATAGAAGGTCAAGTGAACTGTCCAAAAGCCGGGTGAAACCAGAGCCCCCCTCCCCCCCAGATATGCGAACAGTACTCCATACAAGGGCGGATGAGACCCTTGTATAGTTGGAGTAACTTGAAAGAGGAAAAAAGTCTCGCAGTTCTAAAAAGAACTCCCAGTTTTCTTTGAGGCTGGACCTAGCAACCGCGGTGATGTGAGGGGTTTTCCAAACATTTTTTTGTTTATGTTAAGGCAAGGATTTTATATTGTCAAACAGGAGAGACGAGAGAACCGCCGAAAGATATAGGAAAAAGTTAGAAAGCGTTTTAGAGAGGGAGATTTGTAGAAGGTTGAGTTTTTAAAGATTGAATTTCACAAGGTTGAGACGACCCAATCGGAAATTCTATCCAGATCAGCTAGAATAGAATCGGAAAGATTAAGACGAGAGGCAATTCTAGAAGTGAAAAAAGGAGTAGATTAATGAAGGTTAGAGTCTTCGGCATATGAGTGAATAGATGTGCAGGTGAGAGATCATTAATGAAAAGTAAGAATAGAATAGGAGATAAGACCGAAACCTGAGGAACACCACTGTTGACAAAAAAAGAAGAAGGCCCATCAAAAACACCCGATATTGAGCGATTTGAAAGGAGAAAGCTTAACATAAGTAAGCAAAGAGAAGGAGGCGGTAGTCAAATCCCAACAAGGACGGACGGAGCTTGGAGAGCAGCTGACCGGTGCCATACCCGGTTCAAATGCTTTGGATATGTTCAGCGGCGCATCCACGCAAGTCTCCCCGTAGTTCCTAAAGACGCGGAAACCATAAATCGGTTAAATAGAAAGATATCGCGAGTAGACCTTGAACGCCGGAAAGCCGTACTGGCGATCGAAAGAAGAGAATGAATTCCAGATGGTCTAACGAAGGTGAGAGTTAAGAAGTTTTCAACAGGATCTTAATAGAATGACAAGTTGGAGAGTATAAGGGCCGATAGTGAAGGATCAGAGGCGGCTTCCGTTTTTTTACGAATAGGTTGTAGACATCGCTGCATGCTTCCAACACTTTGAGGAAGAGTGCTAGTATTGAGAACATTAGGAGATATAGTGAACGAGCGGGCGGGTCCAGCACGAAAGCACATCCTCAAACTCGGGGTAGGAATGCCATCCGGGCCACCCGCCTGCCTAACGTTCATAGATCTCAGAGCCCATGCACACGATAAATGTAAGCACAGGCAAAGACATAGGACACCTGAGAGGAGAAGGAGGTGGAGGAATGCCATGTAATCGTCAGGGCTTGAGTAGAGAAATAGGAGCCGTAAGAGATTGGCTTTCAGTGGCGAGTAGCAAACAGGGCCATCAGATCGAAATACGAGGAGGAAGGCAGATTTTACAGAAGTTGTTAGAGATGTGTTTGGCAAAGAGGCCAGAAAGATTTATTCAGTAGGAGAATCAAGAAGTTTAGCGCCTATCGTTTGGATGAAAGCCCGCTTTGCTCGTCGAAGAGCATCCTGCAACGATTTCTAGCTGGATGAAAATTAGCGAGAGTGATAGGGAACGAGAATTTTTCCACCCCCGATACGCCTGTCTCTAGCCTGAATGGCTAGAGAACGAGGCGACGATCGAACCATGGATTATTGACAGAAAGAAAGATTATGTCGAAGAAGGAATGAACCTGCTCATCCCTTGTCAACGCATTACAGCTCCCACCGTTGTGGCAGAAGCGAAGTGTCATGAGTCAAAAGCAACCATTCCATTATAGTTAACGTAGAAGCGACGCCAAGGCCCCCCAATCAGCCCGATCAAAATGCCATAAAAACTCATAGGGCAGATGGAGCTGTTGGATGAGAAAGTATTGAAATTAAGAGATATAAGGTTGTGGTCAGATTTACCAATAGGAGCGAAAATGGTATATTTATATAGAGAAGGACTAGGGATGAAACATAGGTCAAGTGTGTTCAAGAATTGGTTAGGACGATCCGGAATGTGTGTAGGTTCTTTGATTAGTTGCTCTAGATCGTTGAGAATGCTGAATGGTTCGGCCTCCTCCCCACCCTGAAATCAGTCATGAGAGGACCGCAACCAATTCAGTGTTGTGTACATTGAAATCCCCTAAATAGAGGACCTCAGTATTTGGAAGAGAAGATATAACAGTCTCGTGAGAAGTAGTGAAAATTTGTTCTATTAGGAGAACAGTAGCAGAAGCACAAATTGCTTTTTCAAATAACATTATTATTATTATTATTATTATTATTATTATTATTATTATTATTATTATTATTATTATTATTATTATTATTATTATTATTATTTTATTATTATTATTTCAGTCTTTATTTAGTATTATTATTACGTAAAGCAACTTCTATGTTTTAAATTGACAGATTGCTATATACTTATATAAAAACACACGCACCAATACAAATATATATACAAACAATATACAAAAACATATATTTGATTCTTTTATTACAATAACAAAACAAAAAATGCTTCTAAGTAGGAAACTGTCATAACGCTTAAGCTCAGGTGTTTGTTATTATTATTTGTAAACAGGAGGATGATTGTAGTATTTGAAACATAAATACACTTATGTGCCTAGTAACTTTAATTAAATATCATGCACAGCCTATTATTATTATTATTATTATTATTATTATTATTATTATTATTATTATTAGTAGTAGTAGTAGAGTAGTAGTAGTAGTAGTGGTAGTAGTAGTAGGAGTAGTAGTAGTATTTGTCAGAGCCTTTCTGCCTTATTGGTATTACGCAAAGCAAATTAGTAAAATTTAAATTGACTAATTGCTACTTAAATAGATTTAAACGCACTAACAGCATGCGCACGCGGACACACACACACACACCTACACACACAAACACACACACAAACACACACACACAACACACACACCACTAATAAATAGATAGATTTTATATATATATATATATATATATATATATATATACTATATTATATATAATATTAATATTATATTATTATATATATTCTTCCAAATATAATAAAAATTAATTATTTCTAATGTGTTACAAAGCATATTAAACTCAGGTGTTCGTTATCGTTATTTTTTAAAGAGGAAAATGATTATAGCATTTGAAACAAAAATACACTTATGTGTGTGGTAACTTTAATTAAATATTATGAGAAACCTATTATTATTATTATTATTATTATTATTATTATTATTATTATTATTATTATTATTATTATTATTATTATTATTTGCCCTATACATTTTACTTAAATTACGTGTTCTCTCTATTATTATTATTATTATTATTATTATTATTATTATTATTATATTATTATTATTATTATTATTATTATTATTATTATTATTATTATTATTATTAGTATTATTATTATTATTATTATTATTATTGAATTTTACACTTTCCTTAAATTATGTCTTCACTCTCCATTATTATTATTATTATTATTATTATTATTATTATTATTATTATTATTATTATTATTATTATTATTATTATTATTATTATTCCTTGTATTTTACACTTTACATAGATTGCGCCTTCACTCGTTCTATTAATTATTATTATTATTATTATTATTATTATTATTATTATTATTATTATTATTATTATTATTATTATTATTATTATTATTATTAATCCCTGTTTTTTTACACTATTTGAATTAGTTATCTCTCTCTATTATTATTATTATTATTATTATTATTATTATTATTATTATTATTATTATTATTATTATTATTATTATTATTATTATTATTATTATTTTCTTTTAAGCTTTCTTTAAATTACGTATATTTCTCTCCCAAATTAATTATCACAATATTCTGTAACATTTCAGCCAAAAAAAACTTTGCTCTCTATTATCTTAAAGATGACTCAAAGAAAATCCTTTATCTTTACTGTTATCATGTTAATCACTAACCAAAAATATTGTTAATAATAATAATAATAATAATAATAAAATAATATAAGTGGACTTAAATAATATATATAATATATATATATATATATTATTATATATTATATATATAATATATATATATATATATAATAATATATATATATATAAAGATGATATATATATATTTATATATATATCATATATATTATATATATGATTTAGGTAATTGGTAATAGCGTCAACATTTGAGAATTAGTAAAATAAACAACAATATAAAACATACTCTCACATCAACGTACAATATAATTAACAGTTATATTTCATTATGAATGCTAACTATAATTATATCAAAAATTGCCGAGTTTTTAGGGAGAGAATTTTAAACATTTTTTAATACGTTAGAAAAACAATAAAATTGCCACACACATTTTCTATTTTCTTTACTAATCAACTAAGCGATATAACAGTTTTCCTTCCAGCTGATTCCAAATATTTATCCCCAAACTCTCAAATTCCCCGACTGGGGAGGGTGGGTGAGCGAGCTGGAGGGACTTATTCATTGATTTTTCTTTCGCAACTTTAAGAAGGAATTTTTTATGTTTAATACATTACTTTGCAATGAACCCAATATTGATTTCAAGTTTGCAATGACCTTATTTTTATGCTTTTTAACTAGTATAAGTCTCCTAAATCTAGAAATAGTAATAACAATATCCAGAAATTTTCCCTGAAAAAGCACTTCGTATTTTCCGCATATATTGCCACGCCACAAAAAATATATATT
>JABUQX010083655.1:15000-25000 GCA_015478945.1 Trachelipus rathkii | reverse complement strand
ATGATAAAAAAATAAGTCTTACTAACCATAAATAAAATCAGCAAAGTCGAAATTGACCTTTATATAACTTAACATAAACTTTTAATTTTTTTTAAGTTTGTAGGTTATAAGGGTTTTATCTTGTACAAACTCTGTTTTGAATTTCTACACAATTTTGCTTCTTTTTCTATATTAAAGCAAAACACAGCAGCATTAGATATTACATGTGTTTACTTTATGATGTGAGCATATATAGTATAATATATAGTATAATATATATATAATATATATATTATATATATATATAGATATATCTTTTATAGATATGTAATAAGAGCAATCAGATTATAAATATAGTATTTATATATATATATTATATAATATATATATATATATATATTATATATATATAATATATATAAATATATATATAATATATATATATATATATATATATATAGTATATATATATAATATATATTAATATATATATAAATTATATATATATATAATATATAATATAATATATATTATTATATAAAAATATAATATTTTTAGTATAGAATATCTTTTCATAGAATGTAATATATAGAGCATATCTAGATTTAAAAATATATAATATATATATATATATATATATAATATATTATATATATATATATTATATATATATATCTCTATATATATATATATATATATATATAATATAGTATATATAATATATATATATATATATATATAATATATGCTTGATTTGGTTTTGTGTGCGAATCTGAAGAGAGTTGAGAGGATTGATAGAGAAATTTTGCAGGTTGTGTAAAAGGAGGGTTTGAAAGAAACTTAGAATAAGAGTAAGTTTATGGTTGTGAAGTTATGTTAGAGTGAGCAGCTGAACAAGTTGTCTGAGTTTAAATATTTATTAATAAAATGTTGGATGATAGGAACAGATGATGCAGAGTGTAGAGGGAAAGTTGTGAATGGCAGGGAAGGTGGCTGGGCAAACTAAATCGCTATATGGATGTAAAGGGATTTAAGTCTTGAGTGCGCTTGGGGTCTTACATGAGGGGTATGTTGTTACCTGTGTTTAATGTATAGTAGTGATACTATGGTCAGGAATAAGAGGTATAGATCTAAAGTTACAATGTGTTCAGATGGACAATTCTTAGGGTGTGTGTTAGGTGTGAGAAGAATTGATAAAATGAGGTAATTAATGTATTAGAGAGTTGTAGGTGTGAAGAAAGGGGTAAATGAGGAGAATATATGAAAGTACGATAAGGATGTTTGGACATGTGAAGGATGGATTGATTTGTCGGTTGGTTAAGCGAATGTATAGTGGTGAGTGTTTTGGGGATCGACTGATTTGGAGGACGAAGAAAAAGTGGATTGAGTCAGGTAAAGGAATGCCTGGAGGAGAGAAATTTGAGTTGTAGAGGTGTAAAGAAAGGTGCAAAAGGAGGATGGGGCGGGGGCGGGGGTTTGTGAGGAGTAATGTTGTGGCCCACCTGGGCCAAGGGATGACCCCACATTGACTGACGAGGTGCCATAGTGAGGGTCCGTCGTGGTCCGTTGAACTCTAGGGTGGATTTTCGACTGCCGACAAGTTCTCACTAAAAGGTTTAAAGGGGGGTTGTTGAAGGACTGGGCTTGTCATTTCGATTTTGCGTATATTCTTCTACTACTTTTCTGTTCTTGTGCATGGTACGCACCTTACCCCAGTCTGGGGAAAGAAGGTGAGGTTGATGATGATGATTATATATATATATATATATAGTTATATATATATATATATATATATATATATATATATATATATTATATATAATACTGTATATATATATATATATTATATATATATATATATATATATATATATATATATATATAAAATATATATATATTATATATATTGAAAAACTAAAATTGAACGGATTCTCTCTCTCTCTCTCATCTACTCTCTCCTCTCTCTCTCTCTCTCTCTCTGTCTCTCTCTCTCTCTCTCCTCTCTCTCTTCTCTCTCTCCTCTCTCTCTCTCTCTCGCTCTCTCTCTCTCTCTCTCTTCCTGTCTCTTCTCTCTCCTCTCTCTCTTCTCTCTCTCTCCTCTCTCTCTCTCTCTCTCTCTCTCTCTCTCTCTTTCTCTCGCTCTCTCTTATAGGATCGGATGAAAACCTTAAAATGAAGAAAGAAGGAAGCCTCCAAATGTTTCCAGGATGAGCGTCATTTGGACGCCGAGTCAGCGATCATATTCAGGGGAAATAAACGACAAAAAAAAGCTTCTTCGGTTTCTTTCTTCTTCTTCAAAGTTTGTCTCTATGTTCGAAAAGGTTTTACACAACTAATAGTGAGGCTATCATAATATTATATTTACGGAATATATTATATACGTTCATGTTCATTAATTTATTATTATTATTATAATTATATTATTATTGTATTATTTTATATTATTATTATTTATTATTATTCATTATTATTATTATTATATATTATATTATTATTATATTATTATTATTATTATTATTATTAATTGTTATTATTGTTATTATTATGTATTATTATTATTATTATTATTATTATATTATGTATTATATTATTATTATATTTATTATTATTATTATTTATTATATATATTATTATTATTATTTTATTTATTATTATTTATTATATTATCATTATTATTATTATTATTATTATATTTATTATTATTATTATTATTTTTTTGTTGGGACAAGCGCCAAAGATACAAATGTTGGTGGTTGTCTAGTGTTTGTTGGGTTGTATGGTGTCGGTTTTTGGGTGTGGGGTGTAAAATAACTTATGGTGAGTTCAGCTAGGTAATGACTTTAATCTCGTCTGGGCGATTACGCCGATATTTAATTAAACTGTTGAGCATTAGCTTACTTAATTGTCGCAAAATGAAAACTTATGATTTAAAATCCAGGAATAGCATTGATAAAAGAAAGAGTGGAAGCTGTTAAAGTATCCTAGTGGGATCCAGGGTCCAAGGTAGGAAAATCATATTTCTTTCAGGGCTATGTTGCAAGGAAGAGGAGAAGAGTTTTTTTTGAAATAGGTTTTTTAATGGTCAATTGCGTTAGTGGCATAAGTTTTTTATGGGTCTTACGTGTACGAGACATTAGTCTTTAATGGTCTAATGCACGTTAAGACATAGGGTCAATGGTCCTTATACGTCTTCAGAAAAGGAAACAAAAGCGAAGAAGTTTGTGAAAGTTGGTGCTTCATTATAGAAGAAGGGTGTAAAAAATGAACAATATTTTTACCAAGAAGTGGTGAAAATTTTAAATGAAGAATGCTGCAGAGCGTTGGAATGAACGAGTTTTTATAAGATTGTCATGACTTTACGAGTCATTTTTCATTTGTACATGACACTGTAAAAAAAAAAAAAAAAAAAAAAAAAAAAAAAAAAAAGAAAAAAAAAAACCGGAGAGTGGTAGTGTAAATAAAAGTCATTTATTATGTTTTTTAATCAAGTATTTATGCTCAAAGTAGTTTTAATTTGGGTTGAAAATATTTGTGAAACTTTAAGACCATTCTAAACAAAGCGCTTAAAAACGTGCCTTTAGAATGCGAAACTCTAACGCAATTGAAATAGGGTAATGTGTCAACTGTACGAGGCATCTGAACGCGCTCGCCATTTGATGGAATAAGTATTAAACATTGACCTATTAAGTTGGGTTAGTGAGAGGTGTTAGAAACGTGACGTTAACGACTCATTAAGCTTTTATGACCAGTCTTACATTATTTACTTTTATCAATCTTCCGCCCATTTCTTGGGTGGGATTTCAAGAATGAAAAAATTGGAATTGTTTAGAAAGAAGAACGTGCAATGAAAACTTTTTTGGTTAACTATTACTTATTTATCACTTTATTTCTATCCAGGTTTTATATTCTAAATATTTAATAAATCCTGATCTATATATATACTTAGTATATATATATATATATATATATATACTGTATATATAATATATATATATATATATATATATATATATATATATATATATATATATATATAATATATATATATATATATAGTATGTTATAGTATATATTATATATAATATATATATATATTATAATATATACATATATAAATATATATATGATAGTATATATATATATAATATATATTATATATATATATATTATATATATATATATATATATCTAATATATATATATATATATATATATATATATTATATATAATATTATATAATATATATATTATATTTAAACCAATTCTTGAAGCTTTGAAACTAATTTTCTTCGCCTTAATTATCTAAATTTACGGATATTCTTTAAAAATTTTAGTTTCAGTTTTTTGTTTTACATTTTTAGAGTTTCGGATTTACTTTACGTTTTATTTTAAATATTTTATATTTTTCTATTTTATTTTATTTTTTTTTAAAAGTTTGCACATACTCCCCAAGGATGCATTGCCTTTCATTGAGGAGAGAAATTCTATTAAAGAACTTCTCATTAAAAGTCGAACTCCAAACCTTCGTTAGACAAACTCGACTCGCAAGCACATTAGTCAGATCGTTCATACTTCTCCATTCTACCATCATCGTTCATCGTTTCTTCCATTATGATAATAATAATAATAATAATAATAATAATAATAATAATAATAATAATAATAATAATAATAATAATAATAATAATAATAATAATAATAATAATAATAATAATAATAATTAAATAATAATTATAATAATAATAATAATTATTATTATTATTATTATTATTATTATTATTATTATTATTATTATTATTATTATTATTATTATTATTATTATTATTATTATTATTATTATTATTATTATTATATTATTATTATTATTATTATTAGTATTAAAAGAACATTTTTATTATAATGTTTTTCATATCTAGATTGTTCTCATTCATTATTTATTTTTATTATTGTTATTATTATTATTATTTTATTTATTATTATTATATTATTATTAAGCAATTTGGAAGATTTCCACCTCTGGCGCGCATTTTACGAGGAAAAACACGCATCATCTATGGATTTTATTATTATTATTATTATTATTAATTTTTTTAAATTTTATTATTTTATATTATTATTATTATTATTATTATTATATTATTATTATTAGTATTATATTATTTTTATAATTTTATTATACATAAATTATATATATTTATATTATCATTATAGTATATTATATTATATAGAATTTGTTCTACTTTACTACATTCTGTCTTTTATGCAACCAGAGTATATATTATTTATTATTATATATTATTATTATTATTATTATATTATTATTATATTATTATTATTGATTGATTATTATTATTATTTATTATTATTTATTATTATTATTATTTATTATTATTATTATTATTATATTATCATATTATGTCAATTGGAAGATTCCAGATGGCTGAGCGAACATTTGAAATAAAAAAACTGCATCAATTTACTTAACAATAAAAGGTAAATTTGATAATAATATGAAAAAAGTAATTCGGGGCGTTTGATGTCGTTTCAAAATTCCTGATTTTTTTTCCCTTTTTTTTGGACAGAATTATTTGCCAAATCCGTATAAAATTATCCTCTTTAGATTATTATTGTTATTATTTATTATTATTATTATGTTATTATTATGGAAATTATTTTTGATTTTATAGTTGTTACTTTCTTTTAAAGGATATCTAGATAAAATCTAGTTAAACGTTCTGGAAATAGTAAAAGAAAGTTATTTATTTTCTTATTTGTATATATTTTCTCTGGGGAAAGGAAATTATGGGAATATAAAGAAAGGTTTCAGAGGGAATCTACACAATTGAAGAAAACAAATCAGAAATTTCGGGAATCATAAATTAAAGACGACATGTTTCGATATTCGTAATTGAAGAAAGAGAAGTTGGAGAAAGTTGGTAAAATGAAGGAGGAATACCTTTTCCAGATATTACCAATGAGAAGAATTGCTAAGTAAAATGACTATTAAGCCTGGAGTCAGAGATTTGGAACATAATAGGTGAAGTTGTAAGGAAAAAAAAAAGAGTTGCACGAGGCAGCTTCTCAAAAGGTGAGGTATGCGGGCTAAAGAATTCAGGTATGAAAATGTTCCATTGCATTAGCAATAGTAAAAGCAGAGTTTAAAGTTAACACTTCGATTGATCAGAATTAGATTTTAGAGAGCTGAGTAAGATTATAAAAAGCTGGAAAAGGTTGGAAACTCCTAGACTAACATATCAAGAAAAAGCTGCATGACGGGAATCACCCCAGATAGGTGATGCTCCATAAAGGGATTAGAAGAACACCCTTACACAGGAGGAATTACTAGGGAGAGTGTAAATAAATCTGAAGCGTTGCCTCAAAAAATATATACGTTAAAACCTTGTTAAGAAGCTTCTTTGGTGAAAGAAACAACATGATCGCTCCAAGACCGATCACGTTAACAAATACAACACCAAGAAATTGAGTAGTGGAGAAACGTTTTGGTGGTTGAATCATTAATAATATGAAGACATTTTAGAGTTTCGAAAACAGCTATGTTCTCGCTGCCCCAAGAAATTCTAGAAAACTCAGAGCCAGCTCACTCACAAAGGTCATCCTCCTAAAGTAAAATACTGCTTTTATTTCTAATGACAACCAAATAAAATTAATAATAACAATAATAATTAATAATAATAATAATAATAATAATAATATAATAATAATATGATAATAATTAATTATGAATTAATAATAATAATAATAATAATAATAAGGTATAACAATAATAAGATAATAATAATAAATAATAATAATAATAATAATAATAAATAATAATAATAATAATCAATAATAATAATAATAATATAATAATAATAATATCATTAATAATATAATCAATATAATAATAAAAAAAATTCACACACCCCACTCACCACCTGAATGAGTGGGGAAGAGGAATGAATAATAATAATAATAATAATAATAATAAAATAATAATAATAATAATAATAATATAATAATAATAAAATAATAATATAATAATAAACAAAGTGAGGAGACTCGAAAGTCAATGATAGACAGCTTCCTCTTCAATAAATCTTTTTTTTTCTAAAAATTTTTGAATTTTTGACGGTGAAAGTTATCAGGGGGTTGAAAACTACAACAGATTACATAAAAATAAAGCAAAATAAACGCAAAAATAAGCGAATAAATAAATAAATAAATTAAATGGAAACAAATTAACAGTGTTATATTATTATCAATTGTAGATTTAAATATTTATAATGGAAATAATATATATATATATATATATATATTATTATATATATATATATATATATATCATATAATTTATATATATATATTATATAGTATAATAGTATATATATATATATATATATATATATATAAATATATATATATATATATATATATATTATATATGATAATATATAATATATATATAATATATATATATATATATATATTATATATAGGATATATATATATATATAATATATATATACTATATATAGTCAGTGCGTATTATATATATATATATCTATATATATATATATAATTATATTATATATATAATATATTATATATATATATATATATATTAGTATATATAATATATATGATAATATATATATATATATATATATATATATATATCTTATATATATAATAGTATATATATAAATATATATATATATATTATATATTATATATTATATTTATATATAGTGTATCATATTATAATTACATATAGTTATATATATATAGTATTATTAAGGATGTACTGAAACTAGATTTCTTAGTTGTCGACCGATAAGCTGAATTTTCTTTTTTAAAATTACATATATATATATATTATATATATATATATATTATTATATAATATATATATATATATATATATATACTATATATAAGTATATATATAGTATATTATATTATATATATGTATATATGTATATATTTATTATATATATATATATATATATATAATAGTATACTTATATAGAGGCGACATTATATATAAATATTAATATTATATATATATATATATATATATATATATATATATATATATATTACTAGATTTTTAAGTTGCGACCGAACTTGAATTTCTTTTTAAATTACATATTATATATATATAATATACTATATATATATATGATATATAGTATATATATATATATATAATATAAATATTATATATATATATATTTATATTATTATTATATATACATTACATATGATAATATATATATATATATATATATATAAATAATATACTATATATATTATATATATTAATATATATATATAATATAATGATAATTATTAATATATATAATATAGTTAATAGTAATAATATATATATATATATGATATTATATATATATATATAGATATATATTATATATAGATATAATATATATAATATGATATATAGATGATATATATATATATATATTAAATATATAGTATATAGGATATAGTATATAGTATTATATATATATATAGTATATATATATATTATATATTAGTATAATATATATAGTATATATATTATTATATTATATATATAATATATAAAATATATATATAGTATATTATCATATAGGGTATCTGTGGTTTTGTCCTAGTTGACATTAGGTGGAGTGTCTAAAGAAACGAGATGATAAGAGAAGTAAAATGAGAAATATACAGAGAAAAATACGAGAGAAAAGTTTAAAATTTAAAAGACCTGATCAAGAACAGAAATATCTGAAGATCGATTTATAGCAATAAGGCCCGAGAATGGTGCTAATGAATATGGTAAAATGTTAAGTCCAACTATGTACATAATGTATGTCCATATACGATCGTTAGGTACCTGGGCGGAGACGTCTACCGCCTCAGGTGTCTAGGCAAGCCACTTTGGCCCTGTCTTCAAATTCTTGGAACTAGTACTTTGCAAAAGGATTTCTGAATCAGCAGGGAATAAACGAATCAGAAAAATCTTCAATAACTTTAATCACGCCAGACAAACACCGGTGCTTTCTAATTAGACCCAAAGATGAAACCAAAAATGTTAGTCTACCAGAAATACAGAGTATGGTGGAAACTTATCGTGTTAGTGGAAATAACTCTAACAGGATTAGCAATGAAAACATAACCTCCCGAACCGAGGAGCACATTTCTTAGAGGATAGATTGTAATGATTGATACCGATCCATTGACAGGGGTTAGAGTCTCTCTTTTTCTGAGAAGTAGAAGAAGAAGGAAAAATTTAAAGGTATAAGGAAGGGTTTTGAGGTCTTGTCAGACACGTTTATAAAATTCTGGAAATATATAATTCTATTTGTGTTGACGAGTCACGAAAGTGGATGAAGCAACTAGAGTGTAATGAATATTTATTTCTAATTCAAATTATATAATAATTATTAATATATATATATAGTATATATATATATGATATATATAGATATAAGTATAATAATTGATATTCTGCACAGCTTATATTAGATATAGAAAAAATATTATATAATAACTTAAACAGTATATATATATATAATAATATATAAGGTATAAATAGTATAAATATATATATATATAATATATATATATATATATATTTAATATATAAATCTAATGTAGAAGTAAGTTAATATATAGGAAGGTATCATAATATATATTATATTATATATATATATATATAAATATATATTAGTATATAATATATATGTATAATATAGTAAGGTTAAATAATTGAGATTATTAAGAGGTCGTATATATATATATATATTAATACATATAATATATATATATATATATATAATATATATTAATATATTATAATAAACAGATATATACTACTCACTAATATATAAATTATATTCACATACCTCATAATATGTATAATATACTGAGGAAAAACAAAGCTATATACTAGATAGTATATATATATATACTATATATTATATATACTATGATAGTATATATAATATAAGTATGTATAATATGTAT
>JABUQX010083654.1:15000-19049 GCA_015478945.1 Trachelipus rathkii | reverse complement strand
TAAAAAGCGCCAAGAAATGCTAAAATTACCATAAAATTATATATATAAATAAATAAAATAAAAGAAAATTAAATATTGTAATATATATAAAAAAAAGTATCAATAAGCGACAAAACTCTACTTCAAAATTAAATACTTTCAGTTTGTAAATTTTCATTCAGCTTTGGAGTGTGGCAAATATATAAGGATTCTAAAGAATGTGAGGCAGGTTCTTTTCCAAAGTCCAAAATATTGAAATTTTAAACTGTATAGGCTGATTTCTCTTGAAGAATGAGGAATGATCGCAGAAAAGGGGCATGGTGCAAATTTCCAAAATTCATATAGGACGATCCTTTATGTTCAGCAATTGCGATAGAAGACACGAGTAGTCTTTCCTATGTAGTGGCATAACAGCTCACCGCACTCTGTATGTTATCACTGAGAACATTAAAGGAAAGGAGTTTACTCTTTAACTTGAAGAAATTTGTCCAATTTTATTTTCATTTAAAAAGCGAATCTGAAGTTGAACTGGGAGTAATTTGATTTTATATTCCTTTAATTCTGGGTTCAATTTCACAACTCACTCTCCCCATAAAGAAGTAATGTGTCATATACAGATTTCTGTAGGTACAGTTAATTTAGGAGGAATTTGCTTGACAATTTTAACGAAGTTAGTTTCACTAAATATCGTCTGTCATGATAAACCTGTGGATCCATGTTTCAGAAATTACTCTTTAGGAAGTCCCAATCATTCAAGATTATTATGTGATGATCTTGTATGCTCTATCGAGCGTTTAAGAAATTGATTTATAAACAGTGCGATCATGAATGATGAAATTAGTTGTTAATCCGTGATTAGGTTTCATATAACGCTTGTGTGAAATTTTGTTGATTTTCCCTTATATTATAAATAATTATTATATATGTATAATATATATATATATAATATATATACTATACTTATATATAACTATATATATATCCTATAGAATATTATATATCTATATATATAATATATATATATATATATCTCTATATAACTATATATATAACTATACTATATATATATATAATGAGCTAAAACTTTAGATTTTAATCTACTTCAAAATGCAATTAGAAACATGTATTTGAATAGCTGTGCTGTAGAAAATTGATAACAGTAGTATAATCGTTAATCGGACGCGCTAAAGCTAGAACAAGTGGCACAGCTGGTTCTAGCTTCTAGCAATTGTACTACATCTCACTGAATACACCCAATTATAGTGTCTCACCCTATTTATAAAGTACTGGGAGCTCGTATTGCGATGTATATTAGAAGTCTAGAATGCTTTCCCTTCTATGATCTAGTACCCGCCCCTTTCTAGCACTTCTAGTTTTGTATATCCTATTTCTAGCTATAGGCCCGAGTATGATGTGTATACCTTAGTCGTGGTAGAGGATTCGATCGGTTGTATTAAAGGTGCTAGGATGCTTCCTTCTATGAGTTAGTACCATACCCCCCTTTTTTCTAGTGCAAGTATTCAACTTTTTTTTATTTTCGAGCAAGAGGTTGAACTTGTCGACCCCTCTGTTCTTGAGATGCCGAGTTATTTCTGGCCTTAACCGATTGGGATCGGCATCCCTACTGCCTTTGCACGGTGCTGCGAGTTGCTCATATATGTTTTTGGTTTTTAAAGGTTCTAGTTAAGATATTCTCTTCAACTGGCTACCGTGGTTGAATGAAGTGCCATCTGGCTGGGCCCGAGTTTCTCGCCGCCGCGCTCTAAGATGGAAGGGGTCTGGCCCCAAAAACCAGGAACAGACTTAGAGCTGGAAATTTGCGTGAATGATAAGAGGAATAAATGAAATAGAGTTATGAGTTTACATTCATATGACCGAGCATATGAGCCGGAGCCGAGTCTTGAAATAAACATATGAATTCTGGCTCCAGCTGCAATTTGAGTCAATTGAGGTGTGTTTATATATGTTTCAAAGAACATATGATTCGATTTTTGGGGTTCTACCCCAAAAATGAGTTTGAGGACCCCCCTTTGATGTGGTCCTCAGCGGAAAAAAAGAAGGAAAACGCAGAGCTGATTAGCTGAGAGGAAAAGATGAAATTTCGTACGGTAATCAAATGATATTGGAGTTCTGTACCGCACCGTTGCAGGCCGTGACGTGCAAGTATAAATAAAATATTGTGCTTATCACCATAATATTAGTGTGTTTATAATATGTTTTCAGTGATGTAGAAAAATTACATAGTTTCAATACACTCAAATGTGTCTATTTCCCCCACATGAGATGGGCCGAACCCCAAAATGAGGTTTTACCTATAAAATGAAATTTTTAAAAAGGCTATAAATTAATAATACCATAATTTTTACGCTCATCAACACTCTATAACTTGCATAAATATATGGTACAACAGCCGTACTGTGCACAAAATATATGAACTTACACGGAGGAACTTACATCGGTATATCTCTTAGCCATACACAATGACATTCAAATGTTGAACAACTGAGATACTTGAGCCAAAATTTCGAGCAAATGGGTTTAATGCCTCAAAAAAGATATGTGTGTGGTGGGCGTATTGTGTATGTTTAGTTAGAGTCGTATACACATAGTCTTACATTTTTATTTCAAATTGAGGCATTTTACTGTTTCATTAAGCTGTTTCATCACCAAATTTAGAGTTAAAGTTAAATTTAAGTTAAGATAAAGTTAAAGTTAAAGTTAAAGTTTAATAGAAGTGCTAGAAAAGGGCGTTCGCGCGTGTACTAACTCTATAGAAAAAGTTATTCTACAACCTTCTTAAATTCTTACACCAATCGATCCCCCTCACCTTCACAACCATCCAAGCGTAGACCACTAACATTGGGTTTATTCTAGAGTTAGGATTCACACTTGCTAGAAGCTAGCAACCAGCTTGTGCCAAGCTGGTTCCTAGCTTCTAGGTCGTCTCCCGATCTACGATTGATACTACTGATAACAATCCACTTACTAGCACTTTTAAAAA
This sequence comes from Trachelipus rathkii, assembly GCA_015478945.1. Classification (NCBI taxonomy): domain Eukaryota; kingdom Metazoa; phylum Arthropoda; class Malacostraca; order Isopoda; family Trachelipodidae; genus Trachelipus; species Trachelipus rathkii. The sequence goes on along the minus strand of JABUQX010083654.1, from coordinate 16,069 downwards.
AACTTTCTACCCCAACACTATAAGCGGTGCAAAAAAATTAATAATTTTATTATTATCTTTTAGATACGTTTATAATCTTGTTACAGTAATTAAATTTATAAAGAATGTTTTCAAGGTAATTTACTTGTCACTGTCACTGAAGATCTTATATAAAAATAACCATATTCATGTCCTGTTCTTCAATCTGAACTTCCCTCGACCTATGCCTCGATGTAATAAACCCATCTATAACAACTCAATAGCGTCCTCAAAAAAAAGAAGCCCAGATACCGGTACTACTGATATGATTAGAAATCCAAACAATGCTCTGAATGAATTTTAGATTTTTTTTTATGTAGAGGAGCAACCAGTATACTTGAAGGTTAGTATTTGGGCATTGTGAACATTCTACACTTCAACTGGGTTAAGGGGTTGATTGTTTTCCCTGCACTGTTGATCGTAATGCACTGCGCTGGAAAATAAATTTGATCCAATCTTCGAATAGCCCACTTAATTATTAAAGAGTTTTTTGTTCGTTATCCTTCCCTTTTTCGGCTACTCACCTTGGGTGGAAAAAGAGACAAATACTTGAATACTTATATTTCTTCCCACTCAACGAAACTTACACATTTCCTCTATTCTATAAATGAAAAAACTGTAGATCTCGTTTAATTTTATTATCAAATAATAGTTATAATTACGAAAGGAGGCAGTCTGTTAATATTCAAATTGCTTTGCAATTGTAACTTTGAACTATATTTAATTATCTTAAAAATTAAGCTGTTAAAATATCCCCAATGATTAAAAAGTGGTTGTAAACCTATGAAGAATCTAACAGTTAAACAGTTGATGCGTTGTATTTTTAATTAAAGCTTATATTCTTCTTCATCGTTTCAATTAGGGAATCAGATATTGTTTAATCTGAATGATTCGTTGCAACATTTTTGGTTAACTTCTCCAATTCTCATAAATACTTTGTGATTCTGAGCATATGAAAAGATACAGTTAAACATGATCGAATCTGACTATTTTCATTACAATGCTCAGCACATCCAGGATACTCCAGAGCAGGTACTAGTGATATTTCATA
>JABUQX010083654.1:0-10000 GCA_015478945.1 Trachelipus rathkii | reverse complement strand
TATATATATATAATAATATATATATATATATATATGTATATATATATTGATATATATATATATATATTATATTATAATTGAAAATGAAAATAAATAATGAAATTTGAAAAAAAGGAATTGATTTTGATTTTTTTACTCATCTGGTTCAGCTCATCTGCCGGCATCAAAATAGATGAAACTGGGAACTGATGCGCTTTCGCCACTGAATATATATAATATAGGTAACATGGAAATAGTAAAGGCAGAACCCCGGCATCACCTGATTTTTATAAAAATTCACAACATAGATTCTAAAAAAAAAGCAGTAATAGAGGCATAAAATGGTCTCTTAATTTTAGGAAAATGTTACAGCCTCTCAAAGTTGTGAAAAATCTATATGGCTTGTTCTATAGCTCCAACTGACCGGAACATCATTTTAAAGCACTTAGAGAATATAATAAAGAGGATTCTGTTACTGTGCCCTTTTTTCCCGTTTACGCAATGCAGTTTCTGAATTTTTCTGGGGTTAGTTTCCTCGCGCCCTTTTAGTTATTTTTTGAGGTTAGATTTATATACATTAATTCGCGAAGCAGGCTATATGCTGGGGCATCGTTATGAAAAAAGTCAACACAAGCTCAGTATTGAGCTTGTTAGGAACAAAGTGCTCACATAATAGCTTCGCTAGCTGATCTTTAAAGAATCTATGGAAAGTTAGAGCAATATAAATTCTATGTTTATTATTAGTGTCAGGATACCGTTTCTTTATAGTAATCATATATAGTGCTATAAACGAAGACTTATGTGCAAGGCAACATAAGATTTTTGTGACTCAGTATTGAAGCATCCCCGCAGCGTGAGCAAATATCGGTCGTGGAAATCAGCTGCTCGTCCTGGCAGGCTTCACCTGAGAGAGTTAACTGCGAGAGATACAATTGATCGCTCTAGCAAGATTTACATTTGATTTTGGATATGTTAGATATTTTAATAGTACCGTATTTTTATCTTAATGACTCAAAAGAATTTATTTATTTAGATGATTATGATATAAAAGACTTGAAGGATCGATTGAGGAAATGAATCCAAGTCAATTTGAAAATGAAAAAAGACATTTTGATTTTATATTTTACTTATATATTTGATACTCCAGAATTGAATTTAAAGGAGGAGATTTTATGTTAATGGCTTTTTTCGTTCTTCGACTTAGGTTTATTGCATGAATCCTTTTCTACCGAAAATGTTTACGCAGTAAAACTCCATGTTTTTTTTTTTTTATCCTTGATTATTTTACCAAACCTGTAAGCTTCCAGATCAGTAGATAAATCTCATTAAAGCCTCGGACCTAAAATCAGTAACAGCAATATAATAGTGTTTTTAATAAAAATTTAAGCCTTCTAAGACTACAGAAGATATTTTGGAATCTGAACCCGCGTGTCCTCATCGATAAAATATCAGGACATATAGTGCTCTTGCAAATGTACAAAAACTATGTCCCGCTAGGATATTTTGATGATACAAGCAGCTGGGAAGTGGTATCATCACTTCATTATAACACGGAGGGTCAGTCTTTGGATGGTGGTACAGTAGCACTAAGTGGCAGATTAATCTTACTCAAAAAAACAAAAATGACCGCATGCTCTGGCGTACGTTGGTACTGGTTTTTTTCATATTTATCTCGTAAATACAATATATATATGACAAAGTAACCTATTACAAAAAGTATTCAGTATTAAATTCTACACAAAAAATATTGTTCCTAAAAATTTTTTATCGGTAACGGGTTGATACTTTAGCATAGAAAATTCGTGCTTTAAAAGAAGAATTTTATGATTTTTGTTTTTCCAAAAAGTGCAAAGAGGTATTTTTTTTTTTTTTAATTTTGTTAAATATTACTATAAATGGTAAGTTTACAATTGAATTACATAATATAGAGACATAATTAGACTTCAAGTTAATACAATATCAAATCATTGTTACTGTATTTTTACTAAATGAACAGCATATCAAGTTACATCTCATCATGAATCCTTCGCGCTTACTTTATTTAGCTATTCATTGCATTCATCTATTATGTCTTGCTGTATCCTTAGAGTTTTTTCACCAGTCTGGATCACTTCACACTCTACACAATTTCTGTGCACTTTAGGTCCTACATGAGGCAGTAACATGGTCGGTACAACAGCGGACCAGTAAGGGAGACACGTGCAAACTACAAACTCTGCCATAAGAGGTCTGGAAAACACAAGGGCAAGGTGCACGCGATTGGTTCAAAAACGTTCCTGTACCAACGTACAGTTTATCTACCAAAGTTGGAGTGGTGAGTATGAAATGTGGGTTTGGTTCGATATCTTGTAATCCCATTCAAGTGTCTGAAAGAGTGACTCGTTAACAGATGTTGGACGTTAGAGGCAGAACTTTATTGGTGAATATTTGTCGCATCATGACATTGTTTTTTTTTTGTGAAAGCCATCCATCGCAACATCGTCGCGAATCTCAGTCATGTGTACGTTTTTGGAAATATATATTGACAAACAAATGACCTCCAAAGCGTTTCTGATCATCTTCTGGACAGAGTGTTGAGGTGTTGATACAACTTTCTAAGCGCCTCTAGTAGTCATACAGTTAACGGCAATTGATATTTCCACATCACTTAAGCTTCCGCATTTTTGCAAATGACACCAGTGACATCTGAACCAGAATCTAAGGCATGAAGTCCGCAGGGAGAGCGAGCAGGCGCATTTGGGGAAATCTCAGTGATTGTGAATAGGAACTATGTCCCACAACCTTTTATATCCCTGCCCCAGGAGAAATTCCACAACCCAGCATAGTCATTTGAGGAAACTCGCCTTAAGGCTAAAACCAGAACATCTGTGGTCTTGCGAAATAAAACATGCGTTGGTTCTGTATCCTTGTTGTGAATATGTATTTACTTCGTGAAAGTTTTATTGGGGGCATTTTTGTATTGTGCTTTCGTTCTTCTTGTGTGGCCCGAAGACTTGACAACCATCTGCCGTCCATCGATGATGCAGCTTGATTGCCTGCCAACTAACTATATTGTTTCTTGTTATTTGAATTCACACACATGCCCAGGATGCAATATGTTATAATCTAGATTAGGAATCTCGTCAGCTCCATTTTTGTTTTTATTAATCGAGCCTAAGCAAATTCTTCATTGAAAGTTACTAACTATCATTTCAGATGTTATGTTTGTAACGGATTGGATCAGCTGCTCAGTTTGCCGAATAACGTCTCCATATTTTTTTAAGGAATCGTTCTTAATAACATGTAAATAACCAACATGTACTGAATTTGTAAATGCGTTGATTTGTCACCAAACTGCAAACCGTGCACACCGATGGACACCTTGCTTGATAGTACATTCCTAGATTAATGACACGTTTTTTATTACTGTGTTAGCTATTGTAATTGTGGCAGTAGAGGCCATTCCATCATATTATAGTAGCGATTTTTGTCCTGTCCTTAGTGGTCTTAAGTTGTTGTGATAGTAGGTTGAGGAGACTGCTATCAGTCTGCACTTCATTTGATGGTAATACTCCAAAATATACTGCAAAGTTTGGATTTGTTGGAACAGTGATGCATTTTCCCATCACTAGCAAACAATGATTTTGGGAGGGGTGAAAATTCGTAGTTGCTTAGCATTGAACTTTATAGTCAAATATCATCTCATGCTCAAGAGGCTATCAATAGCCTAGAAAACATAATGAGATATATCTGTTTTCATAGATACATTTGTCTTATAAGGACAGCTATAGCATTTTTTTGCTGACGCTTTAATCAAGTTTTTGTGGATATGTGCTTCATTGTACACCAAAATCGTGTTTTGTTGCATATTTGTTTTTACACGCGCTCTACCATAAAAGATTCCTCCAACTTTTAATCCACTCCTTCTTTGTTACTTACAAAATCTTGCACGTCCTTTGGGAACACTCTTTGAGTAAGAATGTGGGTTAGTTAGTTTTTACAATGAAAAGGGTTGGTAGAATTTATAAATGCATCTTTGAGATTCAAGACATTGCGATCCTGGCATTCTTGGGCAGTATCTAGAAGCCCGTGGTGTTTTGTCTGTTCAACATTTTTCATCCCAAGCAACATTTCCATCTCATTTGAAATTCTGTTCAGTTCGGGATTTTAGAGGTAATAAAACGATTTTCTTGGCATCATCACTTTTTGTGTAATAACCTACCAGAGTCCCCATGCACTTTCAATTTTTCGGTTTTGATTGCCTCTAAGGCTTTCATCTGCCTACGATTGACAAACCCGATTTTCCCCTCTGTGGAAGTTTTTCCAGAATATCCCTGGATCTGTTGATTGTAATTACACTCCATTCAGCAAGATACAGTGAAGTCATGCGTGCATAATTTAAGTCTATTAGAGGCAAACGAAATAATGCTCAGAAAGTTATAAAGAGAAGCTAGGCTGAAGATTCAATCAGATGTTTAGCAGATCTGTAAAGCACAACATAGACCTGTACATAATCATATATGACAACGTGCATCTTGAAGACTGTTTCCACTGATTTATCTAGAAACTCACAAACTTTAATTTCTTCAAGTATCATATTTTCTTTAATGAAAGAGATTTCAGGACGTTTATTGTTTATATTCAATATTGGTTTTATTGTTAGATTGTACAAACTCACTGACAGTTCATCCAGTAGAGGCTGTAACAAGGTAACTTTTCCCGGTTGTTCCTTGTCAAATTCTTATAGAAGAAGAATATTTAATGTGGTTGTAGTTGTTATATGGGTTTCAATAGCTCTCCTTAAATGTCTTCTCTCTAGTATTTGTTTCATAGTCACCGAGGAGTACAAATCGCATTCCACCCACAGCTCTGGTTTTCCACTTCCACATACGAGCTCACCAATTGTTCTAAGTTGAGCTGTTATTATATGCAGTTCTCCAGGCTTCAATATCCATTTCCTTTTGCAATTTTCTTTTGCCATTTCAAGACGCTTTAAAGGTTTATAAATTGCCATGTCATCTGTAACAACGACTCTCTTTGTCAGTTTATTCATGGATTCGTTTAGTTTTTCAAGTTGCCTCATAACTGTTAACTGAACAGAACTATTAATTGGAGGCTCTGGAATTACTGGTAGCAAGGAAACTCTGGAAACACATTTGACATCTCCTAAATAGCTGTTATACCCAATCCATGTGGGAGAGGAGATAGATATATCATTACGATTCAATATGGATCTTCGTAATAGGAACCAAACACTGTCAAAACATATTGCTTTGTGAAGTAATTCACCATATTGTTGGACAATGTTGGAAACGACAGGTTCTGGACAGCATGTATCCAGTTCGTAGGTTTTGTACAAGAAAGGATTTTTGGTAAGGCATCTTTAAGATATGGTAATGGTAAATTATTTGATGAGGCCAATGATATTGGTAAGCAGTTACACTCTTTTACATCTTGGTAAACAGTTACAGCCGTCCCATGAAATGTCCTTCTTCCGTCAATGGTGTCTTCACAAAAGTCAATATTGTCCATAGCACAATGTATAAACCTGTCAGTAACCAAATCTGGTGGTATGTACACGCCATCATTGCTAATAATCATATTAGCCACACTTCTTGCAATATCTGTTTCAATTCTCGGGACTCTTGAGTAATCAATACTGCACCCAACGTTATACATGAGTTTGATCAAAGACTGACATCGTGTTGTATTATGAATGGTAAGCCACAAGCCACCTGAAGAGGTAGGTCTAGACTGTGATGGAACCGTTAAGATGTTTGTTTTCTATTTGATCTTAGAGAAAGACAGTTTGATGATGAGCATCCTGTGACAATATTGCTTGCTCCTGTCTCTGTACAACTTCGTTTCTTTGTTATCTTTGATTTTTCATGTAATGGTAATTTTATTAATTGTATTTTTTCCCGTGACACACCATTTTCAATTTCTTGTGGAACATTTTCTGCGAGACTTTCTGAAATAACATCATCAAATTTTTATGATTTTGCTTTAAAAATGTGTTTTCTTATGATGCTGGCAGATTTAAGCAATACATTCAATTCTCTCATCATTTCATCGCCAGAACTTTCAGCTTCAGCAATAAGTTTGTCTCTAGTACGTTTCATTGAAACTTTTTGCGCCTTGTTTGCTTAGTTTGGACGAGAGAATTCAATGTCTTTGTCTGATAGTTCTGTTTCAATGAAAACTCTATGTTGCTTGCGTGTCATAGAATTATGTTGTACATTGTTTGAAGAACAAATATTTAAATACGTTTCTTCCAGGACATCCATATAAAATATTTTCTGCCAAAATATTTTTCCTTAAGTAGTCCCTGCTCCAATATAATTATAAACTCTGGCACATGCTCCCTCATTCGAAACAACTCCTATTCTGTTGATTTGTGTCGCATGATTCTAATTGTCAAATAGGACGGTAGATATAAATTGATTTGGGTGGTCTCAATATTTTAAGTGTAAGTACATCACGTCAATTGCATGAGCGTCATTTGGGTCTACAGCTTCGCTAAGCCGTACTCGTAAAATGTCATCATTATTTAATTTAACAGCATGGCGTAAGTTTTTTCCAGCAGTATTAGTCACACTTTTCTTAATTTAGTTCTCTTAGAACCTCGCTTGTGCCAAAAAAAAAAAAAAAAAAAAAAAAAAAAAAAAAAACATTGCTCTTTTATATAACGTTTCTGGTTTGAAGATCTTGTTAAATTTGTAGAACACAACTTTATCAGAGTGTTAAAAAACACTACATATCCTCCTTCCAATGGCTCATTTAATTTTTCCTCATGTTTTTTATTTCTTTTTAATGAGGAGATAGCATTTGTAAATCTTCTTGGGCGTTGATAACAGACCTATGCCAATGCAATATTTTGTTTTTTATAAAGCAACACTAAAATCAATCAAAACACTGGTTTACAATATTTTCGCATTGTTCATCACCATAGCATTGTCTTTCAGCTATGCAATCCACAAAGTTTCTTGCAAGTATCACTAGATGAAGATGAGAATACTATTTTTCAGACGAGTGACGAGGTACCAGAGACAATAGCGAATCTTGAGTTGTCTTCCCTTTTCTTCGCCAAACTACACTGATATGCAGCATCCATTATTATCAACTATTTTTTCATGGCCATTCTCCAAGCTATCTGTAACATAAATTGAATTATATTAGCTTAATCAATGCAATTAATACAAATTTTAAAGCACATAAATTACTGTAAGCAAAGTATAAAAAATAATGACATTGGTGAGTAAATATTGGATATTTCAGCATCTGAATTATCCCTTTATTTAACAGCCGAATTATCTATATTAAAACGCGTCAGTCCGTCACAAACTACCCTAAGAACACTGTTTTGTGTGAATTTTTTACTGAAATACTTTTAGCTAATGAAGGTTACTACTATGTGTCGTAATACAGTAATATTTACGACGATAAACATAAAAAACACCAAGTAATCATGTACGGCAAGGCGGCGGCCTATATTTGTTTTTTGAAGTATAAGATTAATCTGCCCTAGTGGCTACTTGTCACCATCCAAATACTGACTTATTCGCCCATGGCCATACACGACGAGATTGATACGCGATTCCCATGCTTGTATCATCAATAATCCCACGGATGTACACTTGCAAGCCGACTATTACGTACGAAAAAATAAAAGAATTTAAAAAAAGTTAAAAAATAAAAAAAATCTAATATATATATGGAAAATGAAAAAATACATAAATTAATGAATAAAATTACATTCGCATACGCGATATATATATATATATATATACAATATTATATATATATATATATATATATATATTTAGTATATATATAATTATATATATATATATATATATATATAGTATCATATATATAATCATATATATAATATCAGACTTGGTTCAAGTACAAGCTACTTGCTAATTGTGTGCTTGGACTTATTGTAACCAATTTTTTTGAGTACTTGTACTTGCAGTATTAAAACCCGTGTACTTGATACTTGACCTGTTTGGGGTACTTGAAACATTGGCGCAAAAGTGCTTGCAATCTTTTTTTCATTTTTAACTTTCAATTTTTGTTTTTAAACCAGTTTTCCTACGTATTGATCATATATTATTTCTTAATAATATGTAATTGCTATTAAACAAGTTTCCCATTTACGAAATATAAGTATATCATTTTGTAAATATATATAATATATATATATTATATATATATATAGTATATTATATATACTATATATAATATATAATACTATTATATAATATAATATATAGTATATATAATATAATATATACTATATATATATATTATATACTATATAAAAGTATCTGTGCCGCTTTTTCAAACGTCAACTATAGGTCGATAAGCCATTATTCACTAATAAAATCTTTTATTTTTTTAAACAAAAAATTAAAAATGCCCTGCATCGTTTGTCATTCTCTTTTTTCACCATTATCACTCTCCAAATCGGCAACTCTTCTTTCCTTTCTCCACGCTAACCTGTCCCGGTAAACATGACTACTATAACACTTCATTTTCAAAAACGCTTTCTATCAAGTGGGTGGTAGCTGTCTCCTGAAACATTCACTTAATGTGATAGATTTAAAGATTTTTTATTCGTTTAGAATTAACACCATTTTTCTTCTAATAACTACTAGTGTTACTTTTTATGTAAGTACCATAGGAGCAGATTTTAATTTAAAGAAAAAAATTAAAATAAACGTTAAGACTTCGGAAAGCAGGCATAACGCATGCCCTAAGCTATATCACGCAATTCTAACTCGATAAGAATCAACAGGATAGTTTGATAAGCATATTCAGTTTTAGTTTAATTCCCGTTTATTATTATTATATTATTATTATTATTATTATTATTATTATTATTAATTATATTATATTTTATTATTATTATTATTATTATTATTATTAATTATTATTGTTTTATTATTATTTATTAATTATTATTTATTATTATTAAGTTATTAGAATCATCTATTATTATTATTTGACTAGATTAATTATTAGTATTTTTATTTATTTTTAGTTGCAATTATTATTATTAATTATTATTATAATAATTCTTATTATTATTATTATTTTATTATTATTATTATTATTATTATTATTATTCATATTATTATAATATATTATTTATTATTATTATTATCTATTATTATTATTATTATTATTTCATCTCTGATTGTTCTATTTTTCGTTAGGATTAATTTTTAAACAAGAAGTGTAAGTTTCAATTTTACAAGGCTTCGGGATAAAGTAGGCCTTCCTATTTCCTATATGCATCCTCATGCGACCTATTGTGGACTATTGGGCTACCTTTACATAACCCAAGTTAGTCTAGATTTACGCATGTTTTCGCAAGAACAAACGTTCGCATCACTTATTATGTGGATTAATTAGTGAAGATTGTAAAACGGTTTTTAGTTTGCTTTTCTTGTTCTTAATGCTTCTTCATTAAATATACAAAGATTACTATATTTTGAACATTTTCATTTATTTGTACTAATGAGTCTGCTAAATAAGAGAGATATAGATAAGCTTTATTTATCAATTTACTATTTGTCATATTATGGTTAATCATTTATGGTTATATTAAATATATTAAGTCTTGCGCAAATAATTTTTGATAAAATCTCCATTAATACCGTGGCTCAACAACGGTAGACGACGACGGAAGTCGCATGCAAGGGTCGCGGAGGTTAGTTCGAATATCGGCCTATGATTTCGGATCACTAGGTAGAAATTACCTAGAGAAGTTCCCTCCTATAATATGGGGCACTGCCCGTGAGGTGTGAACTTTTAAAAATAAAAAAAATATATTAATTTCTGTAGGCCGTTTTTTTTTTTTTTTAAATTCCCCATTTTTTTTTTACCATCACCTGAGAAGCGGGGGGAAAAAAAACGAATAGAAGCTAGATTTCAAAGATTTATGTATAGCCAACAAACAAAAATCCATGTTCAAAATACCGGTACTTTTCGTAGCCTCAAAGATAGAATTGTAAACAGCCAGCTGCAGCAG
>JABUQX010083653.1:25000-32916 GCA_015478945.1 Trachelipus rathkii | reverse complement strand
CACAAGCCACACATTTCGTACATATTTACGGAAGAGAACGAAAGGTTTCATATAATCGATTATTTTAGGTAGGACAGACTAGCCCGCTCCCTTATAAGTTGCATGTAAAAAAGACTCATTCGTCCACCCGCGTGCAAAGAATTTTACTTCTCAAGATCAGAGTAGGAGCCGAGAATTTCTAAATGCAATTCAATTATTATAATATAGCTATCAGTTATTGTGGTGGTTGTTTTTACTTTTAATTTTTATGATGCAAAATAGCTTCTTTTATTACTAACTTTGATATAAAATTTTAATAATTTAGTATACTTTTACAATTTAATGTTTGCATTCATTGCGGCCCTACAACTACTGGGTAGGAGCTACCTACCCTGCCTACCCTATGTAAACGCCCCTGATATATATATAGTTATATATATAATACATATTATATAGTTATATATATTATATATATATATTATATAGTAGTGAGGGTTTTATTTATTGTTAGTATTATATATTATATATATATTATATATAGTATATTATATAATATATATAATATATATATTATATATATATATATATATATAATATATATATACTATATACTATAATATTAATATATATATTATTTAAGGATGTACCGCATACCAGAAAAGAGGCCTATACCGATACTCTATTTTTTTAGGTGCCGATACCCATACTTTAATTTATATAATAAATACACAGTAATAAAGAGTAGAACATTTATGCACTGCTAGGCAACTCAAGAATGCATTCCCTGTACAAACAATACTTAGCATTATATTTCATATTTGTTGGCCCAAGTATATTTTTATTTTATAAATTAAAAATAGTTATTTGAAGGAATAAATTTGTTAAATATTAATATTAATAACTTTTTTATGTTTGTGTTTATTAGAAAATATTCGATTTTACCATATTCAAGTAAAGTATTAACAACGTTTAGCGTACTAGCTTTTTTATGTTTTAACATGATTACAATTTACAAGAAGATTCTATAACTAGCTTACAATATAAAGAATAAAAAATTTAATGAAAGAGGACCTCAATTAACAGCCGAAAAGTTTAAAATATAAAAACGAGCTGATTACTCAAACACTGACATAATAAAATTACTCCTTTAAGATAGATATTCAATACTCAAATTCAAAAAATTCACAAATTGGGATGCAAAAACATTAAGCTTTCACTAGTATCTTGCGAGAGAGACTGTTCCTTTTGGGGTGTTTACATTCCTTAACCTACACTATATAATACGCGTCTTTTCTCGACTGATGGAAGGAGGTGTGAAAATATTGCCGCAAGCACTGATAAAATGGAAAACCTTGGATCATTTTCATCCCACCGCATGAAAGGATTCTCTTTTGTAGGCAGCATCTCTGTTTTCGTAGAGCCTCATTCTCCTCTTTTCACAAGACTGGCAAATTTGAATTATCTTTGCTCCTTGAGGACTGTCTCTTCAGTTTTTAAGGTTGAGGTTCCCTGGTGTGATTCCTTGAAGGTTTAAAAAGATGTCAATGGCAATGCTCGGCCATGAACTTATCAAAGTCAAACATATCCAAATCCTCATCTTCAGTAGGTTTATTTGCTTGCTGAAAAGCCACCATCTTCACTATCAGTGTAGTTGCCAGGGGTTGCAGATAAGGCGGCTTCCACTTCTGTCTTTTTTTTTTTTCTTTTTTTTTTTGCTCAATTGAGTGATTGAAGCAAGAGCTCCTCGGTTATGCTCTTTTAATGCATTCTAGAAGTGGATAAATCACCGTTCGGAGTAAAGCCAATTCTTGTGCGGGTTTCAGCAATAGACTTCCAAGGAAATTCCCTTATTTAGTAACCCTTTTATTATTATTTTTTTACAGTTGTCACCGCCGCTCACGGGCAGAACCCTATTCAAAGGGGGGGTGGTGTTGAACGCCTCAAAAAATCCATCTAACGCAAATTACGCGCATATGAGCACAGACGCAGCTTTAAAGTTTGAGGGAAACTAAATTTGAGTAGGAAACACATATGATGGAAGAGAATTCCACAGGACAGAGGTGGCAAGAAAGAAAGAAGCACCACAGCGGACCAGTCTGGAGTTACTAACACATATCGACACAAAACTCATGTGCCGACACAGCACCCTAGTGGCTACAGAGGGCGTCTAAAAGGTAAGGTGGGTACGCGAGTGATAGTTCCCTCCGAGCACTATGCTCTCTACAGTACTTAGTAGAAAAGGGATAGGAAGCACCAACATCGCGCCGCCAAGATAGAAAAAGAGGGTCAAGTGAACTAGAAGTACAGGACAGTTTATAAATTCTTTTGGCCTTTGACTCGACCCTTTCCACAAAAGCCGGATGAAACCTGAGCCCCCGCCCCCCACAGATACGAGAGCAGTACTCCATACAAGGGGCGGTGATGAGACCCTATGTATAGGTGGAGTAACTTGAGAAGAGGGAAAAAAAGTTTCGCACTCTAAACAGAACTCATCCCAGTTTCTTTGAGGCCCGCCCTTAGCAACCACTGTGATTTAAGGTTTTCAAAACATTTTTTGTTTATGTTAAAAAGGCCAATGGATGTTTATATTGTCAAAAAGAGAGAGAGACGAGAAAGCCGTCGAAAGAGATAGGAAAAGTTAAGTGTCTTAGAGAGAAAGAGATTTGTAGAAAGTTGGGTTTTTAAAAGAATTAAATTTACAAGCTTGAGACGACCAACCCTGAAATTCTATCCAGATCAGCGATAATTGAATCGGAAAGATTAAACGAGAGCAATTCTAGAAGTAAAAAGAGGAGCAGAATTGATATGAGTTGAAGAATAAAGGGTCAAGTCATCGACATATGAATGGATAGAGTTAAATGAGGTGAAAAGATCATTGATGAAAAGCAAGAGATTAAAGTAGGAGATAAAACAGAACCCTGAGTATACACCCACTATTGACAGAAAGATGATTAGAAGTCGCACCCATCGAGAGCAACAGCCAACACTTGGAAGCTTATGGTGAAAGAAAGCTAGACCACAAGTAAGCAAAGAGAGAAGGAAACCCAAAGGAGGGGAGCTTTGGAAGATTGACGCGTGCCATAACACCGGATCAAATGACCTTTGGACTATGTCAAGCGCCACCCACACAAGTCTTCCCGTTAGTTTCCTAAGGGTGGAAAACCATAAATCTGTTAAAGAGGAAAGTATATCGCCAGTAATCTCGGAGCAACGAAAGCCGTACTGGTAATCAGAAAGAAGGGAAAGAGGATTCCAGAGTTGATCTTAGAAAAGTTGAGAGTTGAGAAAGGTGAATTCAAAGAATACTAGGAAGGAAATACAAGTGGAGAAGCTATAGGGCGAATAGTTAGAAGGATCAAGAAGCAGCATCATTTTTTCGGAAATTTAGGTTGGACATTATGCGCGCTGTCCAACACTGAGGGAAAAAAAAATTGTGGCAGTAATTGATTTTTCATAGAGATATTTAATTGAACAGGGGTGGGGTCAGCACGAAGCACACTTCCTCAAAACTCACGAGAGGAATGCCATCCGGCCACCCGCCTTCCTAACGTCATAGATTTCAGGAGCTCATGCACCCAATCAAATGAATGACAGGTAAAGCATAGGACACCTGAGAGAGAAGGAGGAGGAAGAGAAGGACCAAGAATCGTCCGGGGTTGAATTAGAGGAAAATAGGAGGCGGAAGAGATTGATTGGCCTTTTCAGTTGAGTATTAACAACAGAATCATCAGTGCGAATAAGAGGAGGAAAGATGATTTCAGAAGTTTGTTAGAGATGTTTTAGGCAAGAGGCCAGAGAGATTTGTCAGTTGGAGAACCAAGGAGGTCAGCGCATTTTCGTTTAATAAAAGTCCCCGCTTTTGCTCGTCGAAGAAGTATCCCTGCAACGATTTCTAGCTTAATGAAATTTGGCAAAGAGTGAATAGGAGAACTTGAGAATTCCTTTTTCCACACCGATAAGCATTGTCTCTAGCCTGCAATGGGCCAGGAAGGAACGGTGAAGACAACGACTCGAACCATGGATTTTGCAGGAGGGAAAAAGATTTAAGTCCAAGAAGGTATGAACCTGCTTCAATCCCATTAACAATTTCGAGTTCCCAACTTTATCGGCAGAATTTTTCTGAAGCGTCTAAAGGAGTCAAATGCAGATCACTTCAATTATAGTTAGCGTAGAAGCAACGCAATGTGCCCCCCAATCGGCCCGATCAAAGTGCCGAAAAAACCACATAGGGCAGGATGGAGATGTTGCGAGAGGGGAAAGTATTAAACTTAAGTGATATCAAGGTTGTGGTCAGATTGTCAGCCAAAAGGAAGCGAAGGTGGTGTATTTATTAGAGAGAAGGACTAGTGGCTGAAACATAGGTCAAGGTGTTTCAAGAAATCGGTGGACGATTCCGGAATGTGTGTAGTATTTAATTTCAGTTGCTCCAGATCAAGTGAGAATACTGAATGATTCGGCTTCCTCCCAACTAAATCGGTACGAGAGGAACCCAACAATTCAGTTTTTTGTGTACATTGAAATCCCCTAAATAGAGCACCTCAGTATTTGGATGAGAAGATATAATAGTCTCGTGAGAAGTAGTAAGTAATCAAAAAAGGCATGAATAGTATCTTGTGTCTGCGTGAGGAGAACAGTAGCAGCAAGCATTAAGATATGTTAGTAGAAGGAAGAAACATTATAAAGCCACAGACACATCGAGTTACGGAGATTCGAGATTCTAACGAGGGGACAGTGTTATAGGAATGTTTTATATTAAATAGGCCACAAACCTCCACCGCTACACAACGGAAAATTTTATAAAAATAAGTTGTAGTTGGATCTATTAACGAAGTTGAAGGATGAAATTTCTTAGCCATCTGGTCTCAGACAGAGCATAAAATTAGGTTTAAGAGTTAGAGAGGTAGTATTCCATGAATGCAGAGTTAGAGTGCAAGTCATTGATGTTGGTAAAAGTCAAAAGAAAGCCACGCCTGTGCCAAATCTGCTATCATACACGCCACACGCACACGCAATCACAAAAAAAAAAAACAAAAAAATAAAAAAACAGACAGAAACAAATAGACAAAAACCAAAGGAGAAATGAGGAAAATTTATTCGTACGCTAAAACCTAAATTTTTAAAACGAATAAAACCCTATTTACAAACAAATAGTGCTAAAATATGAATAATCCAGAAAGTTTAAAAACACTCACGCACTCACACACTCTCACGAAATTGCGTAAAAAAAAAAAATACTATTGATCAATTAAAAAAGTAGATAAATCTGGTAAAAATTATAATAATGGCTGTCCAAAATAGGTTAAATTTACGCAAAAGACCAAGTTGGAGAAACGCTAAAAATCTAAGTTAAAAAGAAATCGAAGGTTAAAAAAACATAACTTGGTACTATAGCTATCTATATCGAACTAGATTTATTATTGAACCTAATATTTTCTTCATTAATTTTTTCACCCAAAAAGTAAGAAGTATCGGCCAAGTATCGGCCATTTTAACCGATACCGATACCCAAAGAAATGGCCGATACTACCGATACCGATACCGATACTATCGGTACATCCCTAATATATATATAATTGAGATTTGCTATATGATTTTCTCTATGGGTCGTTTTATAAGCTACTGTTGTAGACGAATTTTCATTCATCCTTTAAAGCAATCAATGGTGAGTGATGTTCTTCAGGGATTTATCTGATCTCCAAATCTTCTCCCTTCTGTCCTTAACATTATTGGTATTTCCTTTTTCCTTTTCAAGCGATCTTCCCTTGGAGGATCACATAATCTCTCACTAAACGAGTTTTTAAGAGAGTGGGTATTCTGAGGGGCCTTCAGATCTTCACACAGCTTCAATTACTTGCTTTTATATGAGCATGGTTCGTTCTTGTATGGAGTACCCGTCGCTTATTTGGGGTGGTTCCGCTCTTACAGCTCTTCTCCAATCTCTTATAACTATTTACTGTCACTATTTCAACGAACGCTACTCTATATATCCCCCTTTGGGGAGAGCTAGTGTGGCTCGTTTTTCCACACTGCCCCATCTTTCTCTGGCCAGTTTTCTGACCCCGAGACTCGACCGCTAAGCTCATTCTCACATGTGCTCTACAGGCATATGTGGAAAAATCTTCCTTCTTTTATTTTCCCCACTTGCTTTGACTTGTACGCATTCAAACGTCGTGATTCGGGTAATGTCGGCCATTTAATCAGATTAAGAATTTGTTTCCCCCAACTCTTTATTTTATTTTATTTTTAAATTTTTAAAAGGATCTGTGACCTACTGTTTCTCCATCGCTCATGTCGTTCAGCAGTTACCATTTCTTCCTTTTATATTGTTAACTTTTTTCTCCTCTGGGTTCCTCTGACCACCTCCAGCTCTGAATATCTTCTATTGCTTCGAGTGTTCGGCTACTCTAGTTTTAGACTATTCCTGTGCTATTTCTGTTCCTCCTCCAACTTTATATATTCTTGATATTTTAGTTTTTTTTTTTCTAAAGATGCGATTTCTATTTTCTTCTTTGCTTTGAGCTTAATACTGATATATGTTTCAGACTATTTTTTTGTGGTTCTCAAAGACTTGTGCTTCCAAGTTTGCGCCCTGCCTTAGTATTAAACTTTTTCGTTTACTGCTTATCAACTTCAACTACCTGCTGGAAGAGTGCTCCTTCATATTCAGTCTGTACCGAGAAGTGCGGGATTCCTCTATTCTGTTTATTCTATGAAACGTACAATAAAAGTACTACATATAAAAATATTAGAGCTATATAACAAGAAATTTAGCAATCAGTATTTTCCATTTCGAAAACATTTACTTTATTTTTTTTTATATCAAATACTATTTTCTGAGACTACTTGTGTTTTAATGCTTATTAAATGTTCATTTCATGTTTATTAAAAAGGTTGAACATTCTGTTTAAGGATCATAAAGATTTGCTGTCTGTTATAAATGTCATAGAAGAAATCATTAATGGAGCTCCTCTTCTTAAGTTTGCAACTGGAACTTTTGAATGAATTTATGATTTAATATATATATTATTATATATATATTAATATATATATAATTATATATATATATATATATAGCCTGTATATAATATATATATAATATATATATAATATATATATATTTATAATATATATATATATATACTATATATATATAATATATATATTATATTAATTAATTATATATATTCCTCAGGATTAAGGGCTATGTGGTAATAATTAAATAAATAAATAAATAATATATATATGATATATAATATATATATATTTATTAATATATATATATGCTAGTCAGTATAAGATACTATAGTAGTAGTATATAACCAATGAAAATGGATCATTTAAGTATATAGAGAAATATATGATTACCACCACTTTACGTACAGGCCCTTTTCAAGTGGAGACAGAACTAAAAATACATAAGAAACCCCAAACGCAAGCTCTCAAAATAACGAAATCTCTCAGGTTAGCCGCAGACTTGGGCTTTTAAAGAGAGGATATTAAATTACAGTTGGAAAACGAAGATGGCAATGGAGTTCCATAGAACATGAAGTGGCTGTGATAGGAGGAGAAACCACAAACGGAATAAGTCTGGGGTATTCCAGATGCATCACCGCGAGAGGAAGAGGTGCACCGCCCTTTGTGATACGTGGCGGCGCACATGGAGGTGGAATGCGGGAGGGCCAAACTCCCCAGAGCATCGGCCTCCATGTATAAGTACCATATGAAAAGCGATCGTGCGCCAACGTCATGTCGCAAGAGATAGAGTGTCATGAGAGAGTATGAAAGTAAGGACGAGTTTATTAGTTCTCTTAGCTTTAGACTCAAACTCTATGCAAAAGGTTGGTGGAACAAGAACCTCCCCCCCTTCAGGCGTCGAGAACAGTACTCCATAACAAAGGGCGAATAAGGCCCTTTATATAACTGGAGTAGCTTCTTTG
>JABUQX010083653.1:0-20000 GCA_015478945.1 Trachelipus rathkii | reverse complement strand
TTATTATTATATTTTTTAATTATATTATATATATTTTTTTTAGATTTTAATTTATAATTTGCTGGTACTATACGCATCACTTATATAGATAAGATTCTTATTATTATCATTATTATTATTATTAATAATTATATTATTATAATTTAATAATTTTGTAATATTATTATTCAATTGTTAAATACTTTACTAATAAAATATTTGAACATTAAATTATTATTATTATTATATTATTATTTAATTAATTATTATTATATATATTATTATATTATTACTTTAACACTTTCACTAAATTGGAAATATTACTCTTACTTTTACACTTTTATTACTTATTTATTATTATTTAATTAATTTGACGAATATTCAACGTATTTCTATATGATATTAGTTTGAATTATTATAATGTCCTTATACCTTAATTATTTTAAATTTATGTCTTATATCTTATCTATTTTGATATTTTCTGTATTTAATTATTATTATCATTATTTCATTTGCAATTTATTAAATTGCTATTAATGAAAACGCCCTTCATATGAATTTTTAAATCTCCAGGAAGTTTGCTAGTCTACGCAACGACATCCGAGCTCTGTCATTTAAGACAGCTGACACTTGCAACGCCAAAGTCTATTCCTTCAACAGATGTTAAGAACGAAGGTCGAAGAGCCCAGCCCGATAATCAGAGAGGAATAATTCCCGTTGAAACGTTTCTGTGAGATGCGTGGGTGAAACCAATAGTTCCACGAAATCTCCAGAAGTGTATAGATTGTGTCTTTTATCTCCTGTTTTGAACTACAACATTAAAACGTATCAAGTAATAATTACTCTACTATAAATTTATATATACGCTATATACCTAATGACTATAAGGTAATCATTTTTATTAAGCCCATAAATTATTATAATAATTATATTTCAATGATATAATATAATGATTATATTATAGATCCATTAATATTACTATTTATTTTAAATTGCTTATTATATGGAATTAATAAATGTGTATATATATTAAACTTAATTTTTATATATTTTAATATTATATTAATTTAATTGAAATTATTATTTTATTATAATTATAAATTATTATTAATTATTTATTAATTTATATATTTTATTATATTATTATATTATGGAATTTTACTTTTAGAAATATATAGGGTGACTCAATGATATTTTCATTGATTGTGGAATGGTGGTGTTCCGTCATAAAATTCTTTTTGTTGCGGAAAAAGGACCCCGTATGTATCCTTGTGTCTTCCCATCCGTTAAACCATAGGGATCAGTGGGTTTTTTAGTTTTTAAGAGCGGGATGGACAAAAAAATTAAGAGATGAATTAGCGTGTGCTGGGAATTGACCAGCTGGAGACCGAAGAAAAAGTTGCATTAAGTCAGTATAATAGGAAAATAATGCGTCTGTTTTCCATGTTTGCCTAGAATCCTTGTGATTAAATGATGTGAGGTTGTTTTAGTAAAAATACTGGTATGGGAGGCCTGTACTTCCTTACTAAGAATAGTGAGCTGTATTTAAAGTAGGAGGCACATTCAGCTTGTGGATATGGGTGGGGCTTATCTGCTTGTGGTTTGTCGCTTGCTTCCTTAAAACTCTTTCGGATTGTTTGGATTGACCCACCTGTGTCCAAGGGATATAACCTTTACAGTGACGATACTTCACTAAATGTCAGAGTGAGGTTCCGTCGTCGGTCTCTAGGCTGAATTTCACTTAGACACCATTAGTGGGCCTAAGTTCGAGAGCTATGGAGTTTCAGACTGGACGAGTTTCTTCACTTTCTGTTGAGAACAAATGAATAATTTTCTCCCCTGTTATTGTTACGCAAGTGGAGGCCTTGCCAAACTCCAGCAGTGAATGTTGAAAGTGTCCACGTTGCGGTCCAATCGGAATGAATTTATTACGTCCTCCCGATTTTGTGGTTTATATGTACTGGAGCATTAATCTTTTTCAATTACCTTTTGCTCCCGTCATCATTTCTTCTCTGTTACTGAGCTTTTGTCAAATCGTTGTTCCTTTACATGTGACACTACGTCAATTACCACTCTAGTTGATTAAAGGCGGATAAAAGAAGGTTTGCCCTGGGTGATATTGATGATGATGTAGAATTATAGGGAGGTAATAATAATGATATATACCTGCCTATTAAGTAGCATGAATTATCTACGAATATGTTTGGAATTTCCTATACTTATCAGTAAAAGGCGTAAATTATTTAATCATATATTAAAACTATATTACGATTAATATTATGCTTTCAGTTTTCCTGTTATTATTACTTACCGTTTCAAATTTTTTTATTATGTTTCACTAAGTTTTATTTTTTTCAGATTCGCTAATTATCAATTTTTTTCCCTATTATTATCATGAGTAAGTTGGATGAGAAAATTTAAGAAAATTCTAACTTTTTTAATTTAATAATAATATTATATATAGTGTAATATAATATATAATATCACTATTTTATGATATGTCTTGTATATTTCTAATGTTTATTATATTATCACATGTATTTAAAGGTAATATTTATTATATGTATTTTTCATAAAAATTTATAAATGGTTTATTATAAAATAAGTGATTTATATAGGTAAGTTTAAGGTAGTTATGGAATCATTATTTTCACCAAAATTGTAATAAAGTAGTATAGTGGATTAGGAAGATGGGTACATAGTCTTCATAATTAAGGTAATATAATATTATTATAAAGATTATGTATATGATGAAAGACTAAGGTAATAGTTAGGTGTAGATAGTTATACGGTTCAAAATATTTTTCTACGATCTCTTATACGAACCTCTTCAAAAATTATACTACTAGTAAACTATCCGTAACCTTACTACTATGGATTACTATTACCACCTCACTTTTGATAATAAATTTGTACCGTTAGTAACTTACCGGTAATATACCTCCTAATACTTTTTATATTTGATAATATAATATATAATTTACCGTAGATCTCGAACTTTCACACCCCTCTTCATAATAATTAACCGGATACTCCGGACTATCCACCCTTTTCAAAAATGTATACCGACCTCCGACTCCACTTATCTTCAAATAAAATAAATATAATACTATATTATATTAAATACGAAATACTACCTATCTAGATGCCTTATACTAGCGCTAGACTCCGATAATTTACCCACAATAATATAAACCCTGATGCAGAATATTATAGATAGTAGAGAGTATATATATATATATATAGTTATAATAGCTATATAATTTAATGATAATATTAATATAATTAATTAGAATAGGCTATATATATATATATATATATATATATTATATAAAAAGTTAGGAATGGCTACTTATAATCAGTGTTAGATATAAGTACTATATATACTATATATATATATTATAATTGTAGTTTTATTAACTGTATACTCAAGCCGTAATATGTACAGTATATATAGTATATAATAAAGTTCCCAATTCTATTTGAAAATTCACTATATAGTATCACTGATGGAGGTAAATAAATGTTTGCATTACTCTTACATTATATATTAATTTATATACTATAATATATATATATATTATATATTATATATATATATATATATAATATAATATATATAAATATAATATATATTAATTATAATATAGAACACCTTCATCTGGTCTACACGACTTTATAGGTAATAGATAAACAGAAAGTAAAGGTTATATAATTATAGTATATTATATTATATATATTATACTGTATATATATATGATAATATTTTTAAGCATATAAGTGAAGAATGGAAAGCATTGAATAAGTCAACAAGTGTTGAGATAGACACAGATATTATATAGAAGGATTAATCCCTCAGAATACTCATCATGTAAAGACCTTTATATAATGCTTTTATTATAATTATACCAACCGACCCCTAGCACTTCTTCTCCCCAGAAGACTGAGCAGGAAAATATAACATCTCTAGAAGAAAATTGATATATTAGGGGTAAGGTGCCGTAGCATGCACCGGAAACAAGGAAAGTTAGTAAAGCAATATGACGCCAAGTCGAAAAGAGAGCCCCAGTCTTACCGCCCTGCTTATAATGAGTTATGACACTTTCCTTAAAGGAGGAGGGAGGTGGAGGAATGGAGGAGAACTGCAGAGTTAATAGCTCTGCCCAGTCAAAACGCAAGAAAAAATCGTCCAACCCCTAGAAGCTTCACTCTCTAAGGTTTGAAGAGGAGCAAAGGTTGAGAGCAAGACCAGGACTTGCAGCGTTCGGACCCTCAACTATCGTACAGTAAAAGGAGAGTCATGCCAAACTCGAAAAATCCTCACTGTGCCATCTCGTCAATGTAGGGTTCATTCTATGGATCAGGGGGAGGGGCCACGAGGGAAGGGGAGGAGCACAGAGGGGAGGGGCACGAAAGGATACAATAAAACCAAGGTTCTCGTTACCGTTTATACGTTGTTGCATCTGTTGCCAAACCTCGCATTTCTTCTGCATCCAGGCATTTCCTTACTGACTCCAATCCCCACTCTTTTCTGAGATCCCCTCAAGAAAGGAGTGCTTTCCTCCTGCCACCAGGAGAACATCACCGGTTGATTTAATATCGCCGTATTTCCTATCTTCAGACACTCTCCCGACAACACTGAGTAACATTCCCCTCGCTTATCCAACCGGCATTTAAGGAGTTGTCCATTGTACCCTATGCAGAGAAATTTTCAAAGATCCATCCTATACCACCATGTACGACCCCATGACCAAAGTACACGACATCATTCATAGACATTGTCACACAAAGTGACTACTTACGAATCAAACGTTTTCTTCTGACCTCACAGGTTCATTAGGACCCTTCTGCACACCGGGACACACTTTCTAATACGTTCATTTCCCTCATTTTATAATTCTTCTCACAATATACGTAACAGCACCCGCTTCTAAATTAGAGCTTGGTCCATGGAAAACTGCTGAAACAAGAAATGAATGAAACAGTGACTTTAGGTCTATGCCTCTTGATTCCGTAACCCCAGACATAATAGTGTCTCAACACTACAGTAATGTAAACGCTCAGGCCATTGGAGGATCCAGGTAAGGTATAAATGAAAATGAATGATTTAACAGTATAAATAAGTATAGAGGTATAGGTAATTTATAGAGGTTAGGGAAAAGTAGTCTATTAAGAATAGTTTTGATTCATCTATCCAATAGTATAAATAATGATCAAGGTATATGAATACTCAAATATACTGCTCTATATATAGATAGATATCATTTATCTGAGAATATATCAGAAAATAGTTAGGGTAAGGTAAAAGTATATATATATAATTACCCAACTTCATATCTTATGAGATATTATTAGATAGTGTGAAAGTCTAACTGGCTATATATATTATAAATAAGGTTTCATTTTATTACATTTATTAATGTTATAAATGAATTAATAGTTAAAAGCTCATGTAATATTGTATAAATGAAGAGATAGAATAGAATATAGTATAAGAAGAAGGATTAAGACAAAAAAAAATAATAAAAATAAAAACAAATAAATAAAGTATTATATATATATAATATAGATATGTGTATAATAATATTAAGTGAATAGTTATAATATATATATAGATATATATATATATATAGATAGTAAGATAGATATATATTATATATAGATTATATATATAATGAATATATATATTTATATATAGTATTAGATATTTATATAGAGACAACTATATATAGATAGAATAGAGAGAAATTATGCATATAGATCAGATATTCAGGATGCATTGTAAATATATAGATGTATATGAATAGAGATATATATGAGATAGAGATATATATATATTAATGAGATATATATAGTATATTTAGTAATAATATGATGATACTCAGGAAAGTCTTTTTATGCATTTCCTGAGCTCTCTAAAAGGAAGTGGGTTCTCAGTATAGAAGAACGGGACCGGACTTATGCAAAAACTGAGTGTCCGATGACAATGGAAATATTGAGCGGAGGAATAAGACCACATTTTGGCGGATGTTGATGATCGCGATCGATGTCATCGTTTGGATCAAGTACCAATATTTTTTTTTTTTTTTTTTTTTAACGATTAATTAATAGTACGTTGAGAATGAAATTGAATGAGAGAGAGATGTTGTTCTAATTGGACATTTAAGGGTAAATATTGTCGAAGTCAAAATTAGATAGAGAGAGAAACATTTCATTTTTAGGTTAACTGGATAATGAACACGAGTTTCGATATGAATATTTAATATATCCGTACATATATTAGTTACAATAATATAGGGTTTATTTTAGCTTAAGCTATATAATTGTATTGAAGTTATGTTTTTATATAGTGTATGTTATTTATTATATGATTGTAGTTATTATAAATTGCCAAGAAGCCGATAAATAAATACTCTAATCAAAAGTATTCATAATGAGCTATATATATATATATAATATGACCTTGTAAGACAAAGATATAAGCGCAATATTCCTGCGGTAATGAAAAATATATATATATATATATATAATATATTGTGTTATATAATATTATTTTTATTATATAGTATTTAAAGATGTATATAAAAATGTATATATATAATATATTATGTGAAGTTTGACTATATTATATTGTTATTTATATATTATATATAATATATATATATATATAATATAATAGTAATAACTTAATATTGTAGATATATAACATATTATTGGTATATATAATATGTTTTAATATGATATAAATATATATGATATATTATATAATTAAATTACTTTTGTTACTGCAAATTCTCTTATCCATTTTGCGGTCTGTGTGTAATTTCTTCCAAAATTGTGCGGATCTGTATAAATGTTTGATTGGTTTGCAAGTTTGGAAATTCCAACAAGTTTACAACTTCTTTTCCAACATCGTCACTTTAAAGAAAGAGATATTATATGCTTTAAAGTAAAACCCTTATAAATAAATAAATAAATAAATTGTAGACATACCCTATCATTTGTGAATGGTAATATTGGGAAAAGTCCGACACATTAATTTCACCAGTATATTAAATATACTGCCTATCCATGTATTATGATTCATTGTTAATGGATACTTTTAATTTATATATTGTACGTAACTTTTTTTTAAATTTTATTTCCCCCTTAGCAGTATTAAAAAATTGTAATTTGATTGCAAAACTAATTACTCATAGAAATTGTTTTAATATAATTTGAAGTCAATTTCCATTATTAACATAATGTTTTATTTTTGTATTAATATATCAATCAGGAGTATCAGTCGATATCACCAACTTTGTTTTTTCAAAAATATAAATTATTATATAAAATTTCACCACAGAAAAGAATACGGATTTCTATATTTCTATCAATTAAAGGAATACTAAATAAATATTTAAAATTCAATGTTTTATCATTTGCATCTGTCTAGTTAAAACATTGATTTAACATTTTGTAAATAAGATATATTGTGAATTAACGACATCTTCCCTAGAAATAAATCAAAATACAAATGTTAAATTTGGCTAACTTTAATTTCAGATATGATTATTGGTATTGCATTATTTGTTTGATAGAACCAAACTTACTTCATTTTTTTATGGGAATTTGGATCTTCTTAAATAAACTTACCACTAACCAGTATACACACTTCGAATCTAGCACGGTGTTAATTCTCATTGGTTATAGAGCCCTCTCCATAGATAATAACTTTGTTAACGAGACCCACTTGTAAGAACCATTGTTGTAGTATGTATACTATTCAACTTCACGCAAATTCGGACCAGTCTACAGGATAGATTTCCCTGCTTTAAAAAAAGATTTCAACAATACAAGAAACAAGAAAATCTTCAATGTTTATTATGCTTTATGAAATAGTACAATAATCCAATAATACATCTCTTATAGTCTAATCAAAATAAAGCGTTTGAGTGTGTTCTCATAATTAAAAAAGGTTAAAAATTCAGAGAACCAAAAATATACTAATGCTAAGGCACTGGCCCTTTTGTTAAGAAATAACAGGGCATACAGACATTAAAACACCCTAAACAAACCAAGAAAATTTTCCTTAGTGTTGTGTCTATAGAGAAAAAAAAGAGGTTTATTTAGGACCCGTTCAAATGGGTATTATGAAGATAATTAAACATAAATAGTAGGGAGATAAATAGATAAATAATTAAACAACACACAAAATTAAAATTAATGAAGGAATAAAAATATAACGTATAAAAGAGAGTAACTTCCTCTGAAATTGTCCAAAACCTCTACTTTCAATCTTTATTCTTTATTTGAAACTCATGCGATTTTTAATATTATTATATTATATTTATTTAATTATATTTATTATAATTTATTAATTTATATATTATATAATTAGGATATACATATAAGATATAGTAGGGCTTATATATATAGGTAGGTACTTAGGTAGTCTTTTTCTATTTCGTAACGCTTTTAGTCATGTTCTATACCTATACTTGCATTTTCTTATTTTTCACGATTATAGCTATATTATATATTATATCATTGGCGCACCTGGACGCGTCTAATCCCTTGGGCCATAAAGAGGAAGGTGAAGAAGAAATAAAGAATTTTAATTATTATATATTTATAATTTAAATTTTATTTATATTAATTTTTAATATATTTATATATTAATTTATTAATTTTTATTATATTAATATTTATTAATATAATTATTTATTAGATTATACTAAAGAAGTGAAAACCTCCAAACCACATTTGACTCCCTTTTAATTCCATTCCGTGTGCTCGTGATAGTAAACTGTTTCTTATTATATATATTCTTGATTCAACCTATTTATGAGAACTAACTACTAATAAAAAAAAAATACGTTTAATGTTTTGAAATTTTTAAAGAGTTCGAAACATCGACCACTTTATCGACCATCAGGTGACTCCTTGAAAATATTAAAGGTCTCCATATTTGAAGGCTCTGAAAAAAATCGTAGGTTCAGACTTCAATTTATATTTAAAACCTTCCCTCCGGGGGGTGGTTAAGAGGTTAACCAGGCATAAACCAGATTTTTGATTAAAATTTCACTAAAATATGGTACCACAACCAGTTTGAGATACCTTTAATAGTGAGTGTATTTACTGTTGGTTTCGAAAATTATTTACTTTTCATTTATTAATATTATTTACTATTACTTATTATTATTATTATTCATTTATTTCATTATTATTAATATATTATTTTATATATTATTTAGTTATTATTTTTAAATTTGATTTATTCAACTTATTTATAAAATATCTTATTTATTATTTATTAATTTATACTTTATAGAGCTACAGTTGATAATATCATTAAATTCTACGGAATAATAATTCTATTCTTCATTTATTTCAATCATAGTTTGTTATTTTCAATAGTTTTTTATGTTTCGCTGTCCAGCGTCACAATCGTCAAATTGAATAAACTTTTAAGTCCTGAAATATATATATATATAATATTGGAGTCACAATAGTTAAATTATTATTTATTTATATAAAGGTCATAAAGAAACGATAAAAAAACTTCCTTATATTAACTAGAATGCTTATATATCCCTTCTCAATATAGAGGTATATATATATATATATATATATATATTATAGTATATGAGTATAAAACCGTAAGTTATATATAAGTGAGAACTACCAGGAAAATATCCCCGAAAATCATTGTATAAAGGGTACTACGTATCACGTGTCTCTCAAAACAGTATTAGTACTACAGTGTCAGTTATACAAAAATAGCCCTATCATTATCGAGAACCCAAATTAAACAATCCAAGAGAGAAAATTCTGGTAATTGCTACTCTCTCATGAGAATTCCCCTGATATAGAGACTCTCTCTCTATAAAAGATTTATAAAGCTGACCACACTATAGTGATTGCTAATATCTCAAATATTAAACTCTCTCTAGTGTGGTAACCTCTCTAACTCTGATAGTATGTAACAATGAATACATAGTGACTAAAATAACACTACAATAGAGTCAATCTCGTAAGCGTGTGTCCATGACGAAAACAAAACAAATAAAACATTCACGTACACACTCACAAACACACAAAAACAAGACTAACTCGCTGCTGAGTCATCACTGAATGAAGCTCAGTATGAGGATGTCCGCGAGAAGGCATCTGGCGGTGACGACAGAACCCAAAGTGAAGAAAATATTGAGTTACGTGGCCATATATCCAGATACACTACACAATGTCTTGAAGTTCTTAATTAAATGAACATGGATTATAATAAAGAAGGTAAGCCCAGAAGTAACAGGTAAACTCCAGTATAAAATCCTCCGAGACATGAAAAAATAATCAACTCACGAAGAGAATATAAAACATAGGATATGATGATAAAAGCAGATACATACTCCTGATGACGCATACGTCCGCTGCCGCGACTCGTGATTGGCGGCCTAGCATGCTTCTACATAGTACACCTATCTCTCAGCTCTGCGGTTGCTCCATACCTCATCTTCAGCATAATTCTCTGCATATCCCCTGTCTTCCATTTGTTATAACTCAGCGATCCAATCATTGAATAAAACAAATATAATCAATAACAATATCCGAGTCTCAAACACTACCCGGTGAGTATTATATCCTCCGCGTGGTAAATATCTACTAAGATATACTGTGTTTTACACGTTGCTCTCTCAAGTCCCTCGGCAGTGTGAATATCTTGCCTCTGAGGGTTTACTAGAGCAGTTAGTAATTTACTCTGAAATATTGAGTGACGTATGTTATATAAAAAACGTGCTGATAAAAGGAAAGTTTTTTCACAGGATATAAGGATAAGGCGGAGGCAGGAGATAGATTTTTGGTATGAGAGGGGGCAACATTGATGAGTTGCCAGTCCCGAATAAAAGAGGAAGGGTTAGTATAGGGATATGATGGATAATCGTTCATAGAGAACGGTTATTCGAATGTGCCTCCGTGGTTCTTTTTAAATCAACCAACGACCCCTCAGACAAAATTCTCTAACACTAATACTCAATACGTTAATATTATTATATATATATATCTATAGTATGTCGGAAAGTACGTTTTTAATTTCTTTAATATTTGATCCTAAAATATTAATTAAGATTTAATTAAAATAAACATATAATATATAAATAATATATTAATAATAATATAATTAATAATTAAAAAAACAATAATATAATTTAAGCAAATTATAGATATATCAAAACAAAAAATTAGACTTTTCTTCAATTACCTGGACATCACTTATTAAGATAATTCAAAGTGCTTCTGTCACTGACTATTCATTCTATCATCTTGACTTATATACTTTTAACATACTTATACTCATAAGTACAGACAGTTAAATTCACCTACTAAAATTACAATGTTATCTTCGCTTAAAAATCCTTAATAAAAACTTCCGAAAGATCCATAAATAGGAGCATCCACCATTGATAAATATGATTCATGTTGTTTAACTCTGTTAAAATAACGCTGATTCAGTAGGCCATTTTATTTACGACAATAAGTGAAATAATAAAACCCGATAGGGCGGGAGTACAAACATCTCAATAGACATATATCACTGATTAATCACTTTACAATGATCTACTGAAAGTTCTGAAAACTCTCTAAAATTGAACTTATATTGTAGAGGAGTATCTTCAAGACAGAAAGCTACATAGCTATTCAAGTATATAGTATCTAAGACCAGTGCTCAAACTTTGCCCCAGGTATTGAACTTACTCTTATAACTAAATCGTCACGGCGCCCTCTCAATCTCATACCTCATTACCAATTTCCATTTCTTATTTCTTTCTGAACATCTCATTTCCCCTCTTTTTTTCATTCCTCACTCCTTAACATTTTAACCATGTCTGCAGAAAAACGTCTTTTTTCTATTAATAAAAAGGTCAATAAAAAAGTACTAAACTTTTTTGTCTAATTGTTCTCGGTACTTTCTTCTTCATATGCATAGTTACAAATAAACGATAACTTTAGACGACGGTCTAAAGGCTCTTTCGATCAATCGTTGAGTGCCGCATAACCCTCAATACTATGTCACTTCCTACATTCTAATATTTGAACTGTTTATTCCGTAATCTGTATTAGCGCACCTCGGAAGAGACTACGTGTGCTTCCGGTGTTATATACCATCTCACCGACCTAATTCTATATTTTTATGTCAGCCTTTTATACAAGGTCATCTAATAGGTTGGGCTAACATGTGTTGGTGTGCAGGCGAACTAATTAGAAATTAAAAGGGAAATCAAAAAAAAAAATTATTTCGTTCCCCTATACCTATAATATATATATTATTAATATATATATATATATATTAAGTATTAGTATATTATATATATATTACTCTCCATAACCTCATATTTTATATTAAATTAATTATTTTACTGTTTTATTTTATATAATAAAAGATATAGCCTAGTAGTATATATAATTATAGATTAGGTATACTAAATATAAGTGTATATTAGATAGTGGCTACTTTAGGGGTTGAGATTAAACCTGGATACCCAGACCACAAAAGAGAGCCTCAGATACCGTATACACGATACCGATACTCTATTTTTATATGTGCCGATACCGATACCGATACTCTCTCAGATTACCGATACTTTTATAATTAAATATTATAATAAAATTATATGTCATAGTAATAACATAGAAGATTTATTGTGCAATGCTAGGAAAGAGAAAGCATTGTTGGCGAATTCCCAGTGTACAAAACTAATGTTATTTTAAGTTGGAGTTTATATTTCTATATTTGGTTGTGCCTCAAGTAAATTAATATTTATTTGTAATAAATTGAGATTAATATTTTTATCCTATTAGGTATATTTTATTATTTGTAATATATAAAAAATGTCATTAATAGCGAGTCACACCCCGATATTAGGAGAAAATTGAAAACTTTTGTCTACAAAAACAAAACCAACCGTATAGTTAATTATAACATTTGGAAAATATACACTATTAGGTATGACTGTTAATTTTAAATATGAAAATATTTTCATTGATCACAAATATAGCGGAATTGAGAGGATTCAATTAACTAGTCAGGGTACTAAGAATTATAAAGGAATAAAAATAATGAAAGAAGAAAACCCTTCGGATATTAAGATCAGGGTTTTTCCGAAAAAAAGAAATAATTGGGAAAAACCATATATTAAAATTTATTTACACCCATACTGGAAGTGATTACTCAAACATGACATAAAATATACTCCTTTAAGATTATGATAAACCCCTATATCATTCAATCCTCAAATTCAAAAATTTCACAAATTAGCTACATAGCTATTATTATTTAGTTCTTACAAAGTGGAAGTTAACAACTTAGAATACATAGTAACGAACTATATCTTTAACTAGGCGTACAATATAAAGAATAAAAAATAATGAAAGAAGAGACATCAATTAATTAGTAGGAAAAAGTTATATAATAAAATAAATTGCTATTTCTCAAAAGAATGAGATAATTATAACACTTGGCTTAAGATAGATTATCATTTCAAAAACAAGAGTTACCGAAATTCACCAGAATTGTGATGCAAAAAAACTTAAGACTATTACTCAAAACACAAAGTTTTGAAATGATTAGATATAATAAATTAATACTTCATGTTTTGAATATTAAATTATTCAAATACTGAATAATAAAATTCAAAAATTTTGAATGACAAAAAACATTTTATTTCTGGATCAGAAAGGACAATGTTTTTCCTTTTTAGGTTGTTGTGTTGGATAACATTTCTCTTACCTTACACTATAAATACGGCTCTCTCTTCGACTAGTTAATGGTAGTTTGCTGCATTAAATATTTATGCCTGTGCCAAAGCTACTTCTGACTTATTGCTAAAAGTCCCGTTTCGAAAAGCCATTTTCCAATAAGCCATACATATAGAAAGGTATTCTTCTTTCTTAGGCAGCATCTCATGTTTTTCGTAAAGAGGCTTCCTCATCTCAACTCTATTTCACAGTAACTGCAAATTTGAATTATTCTTTGCTCCTTTGATTGACTAGTCTCTATCAGTTAATAATATATCGATAGATGTGATATCTCTCTTATTTTGATATATTTAAGTGTGATTCTTTTGAAGTTGTGAATGATGATGTTCAATGCAATTTTTTCTAGTTAGACCATGAACTTAAAATCAAATAGTCTAAAACATATCTCATTTTTTACTTATCTTCTTTTTAATCTTAATCACAGTTTAGGTTTTATAATTTTTGTCTTTGAATATAAAGTCCAACCATTTTCTGAGTTCACTAAAATCAGTTTGAGTTTTATTTGTTTGCCAGGTGGTTGCCAGATAAGGCGGCTTTAAACTCTAATTCTATAATCTTCTGCTCCTCACTTTTTTATCTAGAATCAAGCGAGCAAGATTATACTCCTTCTGGTTTATGGCTAATTTTTAATGCAAATTTTTCTAGTGATAATCAATTAGTAATGTAGTTAGAATTTCACTACGTCGGATGGGCCTTGAATCCTAATTCTTTTAAATGTGGTTTTTATGTGGTTCAGCCAGCCTTAATGTGAGTATATCCTCTATTTAGAACCTGTCTAGATATATTATTTAAATATTTATATTTTACACAGTTTTAGTCAACGACGCGTTGGTTCTCTCACCTCGAGCTTGGCGACCACGGAACCCTCTATTTATTTCTTAATGAGACATAAATGTGTTTCTTTTAGGTAGGATTTTAGTTATTGAATACAGACTCTAAACAAATAATATATATTTTAACCAAGTTTCTAGCGCAGAATTTACGCCAGGGATATGGTATTAGCGCACAGTACGCAGGAGTTCTCCTTATATCAAGTGAGGTGAAGGGAAATTTTAAGAATGAGAGTAGGGAGATAAACTATGCAGCCATGCATAGGATAAATGAAATCCATGGTACTAAACCATTAAAAAAACAGATATAATGGTTTCTTCCTGAACATCTTACTACAAATAGAAATTGTTTTAGGCATTAAGCGAAGAAAGGAAAATTAAGCACAATAAACCTCTGACCATAGGACTGATAACCAGTTCTGGAGGTTATCTTTAACATCAAACACAACAAACCCTCACCTGGACTCGGACATCCACAAGCCATACCTCCGCCCCCTTTTTAGTGGTGCTCTTGATCAGGCATTTGCTAGCGGCGTTTTTACATGTTTCGTTAAATGTATATGTGCGTACAGGCGGAAGGCCGCCTCGGATAGTATTCCCCTCGAAGCAGGTGCCTCATACAGTACCTTATAGAAAAGGGATAGATCCGCCTCCCCTTTTTAAACGGTAAGAGCACCAACATCGCGGAGCTCGTTCAAAATATATAATTATGTGGGATCAACGGTGCATTGTGAACTAGAAAAAAGATATACATAGAGACAGAATAATTTTATAACTTTTTTGAGAACAATTTTGATCTTCGACCCAATATATTAAAAAGCACAGAGAAAACCGCCTCCCAGGCCTCTCCCTCTCACATGCAATATTGAAAAGTTCCCAGCTAGTTACCAAATGAATTGCCTAATATATGTACTCCATAATACAACCTATTCTTGGCTGGTGAGTTGAGATTTCCCTTCCTATATTATATATATATAGGTGGTATGATATAACCTGTGAATGAAGAATAGGACAATATAATAAGTTCAATCTCAATATACTCTGATCTACAGAATCTCCTCTCAAGTTTTCTTTTAAGATTAGGACCGCCCTAGCATCCAACTTATGATTTGATTTGTCCGTTTTCAATATAAACACAATATTTTTATTGTTTTTAATGTTTTTAGATGGTCACATAAGAGAACCTCCCGATATTATATTTACTCCAGATTAATCGTCAAACATAAGCGATAGAGTACGAGAAAAAACAACGTACTCTCTGAAATAAAGAATGGAGTAATATATTAGTGATAAATAATATGTTATTGTAAAACTTAATTTAATGGTAGTTAACTTAAGAATGTCTCAGAGATGTCGGAGGACTATTTTGTATGATAGATATGAGAGTTTTTAAAAATCCCGAAATCATTATAGCGATGTATTCCGGTAATCCCTGTAGCTTGAGGAGCGAATATCTCTGAAGTAGGCACCAAGTGATTACTGACCGTAGTAGATTGATCTACTCTCACTATAGGATAAGAACTCGAGAAGTCAAGGCCGAGTTGGAGTGCGCCCGAGGATGAGTAGTAGAATGTATCGGAATAAGGATAAGGGTAGCAATCCGGCGTGATAATGGTGCGCCAATGGAAATTCTAGAAGTAAGAAAGATATAGGGTAGTCAGAATATTGATATTGAGTGATTGAAGAATGATAGGAGTCTAAAGTCTATGAGGTTTTCGACAGGTGTAATGAGTTGGAAGGAATAGTCGTCTTAGATGTGCGATGTATTGAAGATGTGAGTCAATATGATGTTAGATGGATCTAATTGATGGAAAAGGCAGGGAGACAAAGTTAAGGAGATAAAACAGAACCCTGAGGAAACACCACTATTACTATTGACAGAAATAAAAGAAGTCGCCCCATCAAGAAACTACATACTATGCACTAACATATTGTATCGTTTATTAAAGGAGAAGTACTAGACATAAAGTATGACAATAGAGAGAAGAGTAGAACTGCGTCATGAGGAGGAGGGTGGAAGCTTGTAGATGAAGCGGGGATAGGGTAAAGGTGAACGGGAGTGAGCCTATATTACCATTGTCGGAGTTCAAATATTATAGTACAAATAGGTTTTGAGATATGGCTAAAGCGCCTAACCATCACAAGTCTTCCGTTATGATTCCTAAGGGCGGTGAAAAAAACCATATAAATCTGTATTAAATTATGAAATTAGGCCTATAAGAGAAGGAGTATGGAAATTAAGCCGGGTAATAGTAGATCTTACCGTTGTAGCACCGTGAAAAGCTAATACTGTTATAACTTGGTGTGACATTAATAGATAAGAAATGAGGAAATGAGATGGTGCGATAAATATGATACTAAGTAAATTGTAGAAGAGGTGCATAAGGATAACGTGAGGTTTTTGTCAGTAAGGAGTAGTCTTTAAGAGAACGAATAATACGAGGAGAGGTGTTGAGAAAGTATATTAGGTGTTGATGTGGTAGCTCAATATGCGAATGTTAAGAAGTGATTCAGGTAGTAGGCAGAGGAACCATCATTTTTTTTTGTGGGCGTGAAGGTAGGTATAAATATAAATATAATGGAACATAAGTAATAGAATTAGTATAGGCGGCTCATTTCAGCTGTGGTCTTTACATCTGAGGAAATGCTCTTCCAACCATTGTATGAGACATGGCACTAGAGAAAAAATAAGGGGGTATGATATTGAACGAGTTTGAAACCCGAGTGTAGTTGGGTTTACGAGCTCGAAAGCGAGCGACTTCCCGAAATTATATAAGCTAGAGAGGAGTATCCAGCAGTAACCATGCCCGCACACCCAGACCTTTCCTGATCCGCCTTATTAAGATTAACATTCATTTAGATTTCAGAAGTTCATTGCAACCCATCAAACCTCGCAAGGAAAATGAACTAGTTGTAAGATGGCCTATGGATAGACCCAGCTCATGAGAGGTGAACTGCCAACAGGAGGTAGTAATATGAGGGAAGGATGATGCCAAGAATATCTGATCACAGGTGTGTGAATTAAGGTAGGCACAAATAGATCTTGGGTTTATGAGCAAATCAGGAGTAAGGGTGAGAGATGAGTTATGAGATGGCAAATACTTAATGGTCAGTAATGGAAGAGAAACCTTGTGGTTTGATATGGATTTATAATAGTATGGTTTAAACCTTAATATGGCAAGAATCAATCAGAGCAGTTCAAATTCCTGATGCTATGTGATATGTGAGTGGAGAGTGGCATATAAGATTGTATATAATGTAAGGTGTGAATTAGATAGAATGAGATTAAGTGTTTGGTGGCAAGAGGCCAGAGAGATTTGTCATTAGTTAAGTTAGGAGAATCAAAAGAGGTGATGATTTAAGAGCTCCAGCGCAATTTTCATTAATGAAAGTCCCTTCTACCTTGCCAATCGTCGGAAGAGAAGGTTACGAAATTAAGTGCCCTGCAATCGATAAGTTCTAACTGAGGATGGAGGTATAATGCCTGGCAAGAATAGGGGTGATAGGAGATAATCTTAAGATGAAATTTGTTCCGCATATCACAGCGGCTTATAAGTGTTGCATTTGTCCTTAGCCTCAAGTGGCCCAAGGGACACGAAGCACCCGATCGCAACCATGGATTTTGAGGAGGAAAAAGATTTAGTCCAAGAAGGAATTGATACCTGCTCACTGGCGGCTGGGGGAATCGTAACAATTAGCTTAATGTAATATCCCACTAGTGAAATTAGTACAGTAGATCGGAGAATAGGAATTCTGGAAGGCGTACTTATAGTAGAGTAGTCAAAGTCTCGCTTCGAGTTTAAAGATATAGTTAGTGTTACGTGTGAGAAAGACTAACGACGGTCTGAAGATAGTGGCCCCCCGAGATACGGCTATCCGGAATCTCCCTTACGCTAAGACCAGATAGAAGAGATCCGTACATAGAGGGCAGGAGGATGGACGATGTGATATGGAGAGAAAGAAGGATAGAAGGAGGTAGATAAATAAATAGAGTGAAAAAGGGTTGTTTGGAAATCATTAGAGTTTACCGATATGAGCGAAGGTGGTGTATTTATAGAGAGAGAAGAAGAGGGATGGAAGGTGCAATGCGGTGTGTTGAAAAAGATTATGTGTAGGTTATTTATCAGTTATGCTCTGTAGATCGTTGGAGGAGATACGTGCGAAATGGTAGTTGGGTCGGCTATCCTGGTCCCGAACCTGAGGAATGGCGGAGTACGAGAGGAATCCCAACAAGATTCAGAGATGATTTGTGAATGTAACACTTTGACACAATCTCCTCGTGAAATAGAGGACATTTAGGTATTTTTTGGGAAATGAATAAGATTGATAGGGTATCAGCGCGTGAGAGTCGCAGTAAGTTTAAGGTTAATCAAAAGAAAGGCATGAATAATCCTGTTCAATTGAGTGTCGGAGAAAGCTGGAATGTAGTCTAGACAGTGCAGTTGGAAGAAATGAGTCATTACTAATAATGTATTGGTAGAGGATGAGAAGGAGGAGAAGTAAGGATAATGTTAAGCCACAGTACATGGCGAAGCTTAGGCATTTATTTCTGTATCGGGAATTTCTCCGGATGACGTCAGTTGTTTTAACGCGTAGTATGTTACATCTACCATGAAGCTAGCATTATCTTCTCAACATGTCAACATCGGGAATCTATTGATAAAATGAAGTTATAGAAGATGGATAATAGTTAAACGAGTGTGAGATAGAGAATTCGGTATATCCATCTGGAATCTCAGGAACACAGAGCATGAAAATTAGGTTTAAGAGTTGAGAGAGGTAGATATTCCATGGATTGCAGAGTTAGAGTGCAAGCAAATGATGTTGAGGTAAAGTCTAAAAAGTATATAGCCTAACGTCCTGCAATGTATACAAATATTCATATGCCGGATGAATGATTATCATACACGCACGAACTAGTCACACCCAATTATCATAACAAATAAATAAAAAAATAAAAAAAAAAAAAACAGACAGTAAATTCGAAAACAGACACAAACCAAAGGAGAAATGAGGAAAAAATTTATGATCGCTTCCTTCAATATAAATTTTTATTTAAAAACGTAATTAAATAAAACTTCTATATTTAATACAGCAAATATCTAATAAATAATGAATAAATTCCAAAGAAAGTTTTAAAAATACATGAAGGAAGCGTGTTCCAAACTTCTGGAAATTTAGCCGTGAATACAAAAAATAAAGAATACTATTGATCAACTAAAAAAGTAGATAAAATCTGTATAGTTTATAAATAATGGACTTAAGTCCAATAAAGTAGGTATAAACTTTACGCTTTAAAGACAAGTTTGGTAAGAAACGACATAATATCTAAAATTGTTATAAAAATGAATAAAGTCTAGGAGAAAAAGTAATCCACTAAAAGTGCTTAAGTTGAGG
>JABUQX010083652.1:55000-62554 GCA_015478945.1 Trachelipus rathkii | reverse complement strand
GTCAAAATATATAAGCTACCGCTGATTCTCTTATTAATGTCCGAATATTGATTATTACAGTTACATGATTCAATTTTAGATCTTGTCAACATGAGTTAGTTCATCCATCGATTGGTGATGATCCGAACTATTTTATTTGATAAAAGCCTCAAAATAAAATCCTTTATTAATAAAAGCTTCACACCTTTAAAAATACAAAAAAAAAACAAGTCCTAATTATTTATTTAAATCTATGTAACCTTTCGTAACTTTCCAACCTTTACTTAACTCAACCAAACCCTATATTAGTGGCTAATTAGTTTCCTTCCATTGTTTCCACAAACAAATCGCCACCAAAGGCTGCTGTAATAAACTTATATAAATGTAGAAAAAAAGTTCAAACTTTTTTTTCACACGCGCGCCCTGACAGATGATGTCTCGGATATTTTTCTGTAGTGCAATATACCTGAAAATAAGAGCAAAAATCTGTTACGGCAAAATTATATCCACATGTTAGTCGAAATTTAATGCACGTCAGATCCATGCAAGTTAGGTTGAGTTTACTGCATCGCTGATCCATATAGGTTAGGTGGCGGTTTCTGCCCCCTAAGTTCAGGTTATGATATATTTTCCCACGTAAAAAAAGAATATACATTTTCCTTATTAAACTGGCACAAAACTACTTCTGGTAATTATTGTTCAATAAGACAAAGTAGGTCTCCTTAATATATAATGACTAGAATTAATACGAAAGTTAATACTATAATCTTGTTATTATGATTTATTATAATTATTTATATAATTAAATTATTTAGTATTATTATTATTATTATTATTATTATTATTATTATTATTATTATTATTATTATTATTATTATTATTTTATCTAAATATTTTAGCTATAACTAACGGAT
Organism: Trachelipus rathkii; assembly: GCA_015478945.1. NCBI lineage: Eukaryota > Metazoa > Arthropoda > Malacostraca > Isopoda > Trachelipodidae > Trachelipus > Trachelipus rathkii. The sequence goes on along the minus strand of JABUQX010083652.1, from coordinate 61,661 downwards.
CCTATACTCAAATATCAACAGGAAAAGGGTCATGTCATTTGCAAAAAAATTCTGTCGACCTTTTTTCCCATCAGTTTCAATGTGTCGACGATTTGGACATTTGTAAAAAAAAATTGTCGACCCATTTTCTCTTCCGTTTTTTTGTGTCTACGATTTGGACGAATAGGATATTTTGGTATTATCATTTCATATATCTAAAAGAATTTTCCTTAGTTATAGTTCGTGCAGCAAAATAATTTATAAAAGAAATGCTTTTTTAACACAAAATTCGAACGCAAAAGCAAAAGCCTCACACTATTCATAGCTTAACTTAACTGAAATTGTATTGCAAAGGTATCAGAAAATTAAAAAAAAAAAAAAAAAAAACTAAAAGCATCATTGCCTGCTTTCTCTTGATTGGCCGACAGAATCTATATATATGAACCTCCCCCACACATTTGAACGTATTTTACCCGCAAAACACACATTTTTGCATTACCTTAAATTCTCTTTCACACTAGCACTAAAGGGCAGGGTCCAATATTTGCTTCTGGTTGTTCTCCACCTTTCACCTCCTAAAAATGTCGACGTTGAAGTTATTTTTCTGACACTAAAGGTTTTTCAAACCGTGCTTTTTCTGACCTTTAAAAACGTCGTTTTGGTGTTTCATAGCTCCAGAGTCATATTTTCTAGCGCTCATTTCTCAAACCTATGTTTTTGATATTATCTAACTCTCTACAATTTCTTTCAAACACAACAAACTCAAATATACATAGATTATCATTACTCTACAAATGCATCGAAGTAGTTTTTGATTTTGAATTTGTGCTCAGTACGTCAAAATTTAAAAATCCACTTTTTTTTGTTTCTTTTAAATGAAAAATTGCGATAATTTTTCTCTTGTTTGGGCGAAGTGGATGAAGTTTTGCGAATCTTCTGCAACCAATTTTCTGGTTATTTTTTTTTTTAACTCAGATAATTTCTTTGTATATGCTGTAATTTGCGAAGATTGGAGAACAAATTCTAAAATAATTTAAAATTTTTTTTTAAAATTTTTCTTTGGAGTATACAAAAAAATTATCTATACAAGTATTGCCCGACTATACAAGCCCTGAAAATTTGTTGTTGATCGGAAGTAGGAAAAAAATCAATATTTCACTTTCCACCCCCCAAAAAAAAAAAAAAAAAAAAATTTCTGAAAAGTGAAATGTTGATATATTTTTTTTAATCTATATATCGTCGTGATGCAGTAGGCCTAAACCCATTGCAAAGATGGATATTACGCTGTCGTAAGTTCATCTAACCTAGATGGTTTGACTGCCATATATATATATATATAATATATATATATATATATATATATATATATATATATATATATATATATATATATATATATATATAGGCAAAGTATATATATATATATATAAGAAGAATATAGCATATATATATATATAGAAGAGTATATAGAGATATATATGTATATATATATATATATATATATATAAGTATATATATATATAAATATATATATAGAGGTCTAAGATAAAGTATATATATATATATATATATATATATATTATATATATATATATATATATATTTATATATATATATAAGTAGTGACTGTACAGTTTGACCGAGCCTTTTCGATATGAAGGAATAGAGCTATTGGTCTGAAACTTGGAATATAATAATCTATATATGGGATAAGCTCGAATCCGCGTAAATTTCAAGTCTGTAGGATGTATAGAGGGTGGTCACTCACCCCTTCGAGGTGCGAACGCTGATATTGGTGCTTACGCCCTGTAGCGTGATTCGAAGGCTGAGTTCGGGCCTAACAAAGTTGGATGACCGACCATTTGAGGTCAAATAGACCGAAGGTCTCGTTTGACCGACAGACACCGACTGAGAGCGCGTGCGCATACACAAACACATTATTATTATTATTATTATTACGTCGAAGAAGTGTTTCCGAAGGAAACACTTCTGAGTTGTTTTTTAATATCCCTTCTACGTATCCTTCGTCACTTCTGCATCTCCTCCGTCGGCGTCTTCTTTTTACCACTGAAATCAATACCGTGGATTCAATGTGCGACATTGGTGTTCATTCACTTTGCCCGCATCCCCGCCAACGACTCCGCCTCCCAGCCCGCACTGCCCCTCAGGCCTGACTCCGCGATTCCGGGTTCCGGCTCCTGTCTGGGTCCGCATCACCGCATCGCCGCGGGGTCCGGTATATTATTATTATTTTTGCATATTTCCGCCGCTCTTTGCATCCGGTTCCGAGTTCGATATATATATTCCATGGGATTTCGTTATAGTGAATGATTAACAAAGAAATTGAAGTGATTTTACTTTAGTGTGCCGCAAAAAATCCTACGTAGCCATAGTTCTGAAGGGGCCCCACCCCCTTAAAAATCGAAGTGTTCATAATTAATAAGAAAATTAAGAGAGAGATTCAGAGCGAATTTCTGTGAAATACTTGATATGTAATCTGTGGAGTTGGCTCTGGCACCGGTGTTGGACACGTAAGCTGAGTTAATAAAACAATGTATAACAACAATGTTAGTCCTTAGGCGTTATCGATGTCGTATAGAGTTCTGAATATATGTTATAAGACTGCAGGTGTCTAGATCCCAGAAGATCCTCAAAAAACATTAAATATTGATGTAGAAAGCTGAAATCCTGATATACAGCCTTTTTAGGTTGTATCTTAGATGTATCCGGAAAATGACCGATGGGATCAAATTTGAGGGGCCCCAACCAAATCTGAAATATTGACCAAGAACGAATGAAACTCAGTATATACCTTTCATATAAGGTCCCCATCATATCGTATTTGGGTTAAATAGCCGTACACAGCCTAAAGGGGGTCCCGACCCAAACCTGAAATATTGACCTAGAACGATGAAACTCGCATATACCTTCATATAAGGTACCCATATCGTATATGGGTTAAATAGAATAATATTATCCCAAGGGTGCTGACCCCCAAACTGAAATATTGACGTAGAACAACGAAACTTGTACACATCTTTCTTCTTATGATGTATCCTCGATACAGAAAAGAAAAATAAAAATCTACTATAAATCTAGTGAATTATTACCTATTCTAGTGAAATTAATAATTATTCTCAATGTAAGTATTTATTATAAATATAATATAGTACACTTAGTAAAAATAAAAACACTTTTAATACAAATCAGACAACTTGCTTAAAAGCTAAAACGACTATGATTTTAAAATGTATTTGCCCGGTGGATAATAAAACACACCTGCCTGGGGCATGTTTTAAAGAACTAGTTAATTTTCTTCCAATCTACAGGTAAGGCTTAGATATGAAAAACATGTTTTTACATACCTTAAAAACAAAAAGTGATAAAAATAATTCTCGACCAATCACATGCACAACGTGGTCATATAGAGATAAGGATTACTCCAGCCAATCACAAGAAAGGAAAGCATTTCCTTCCTGCTTAAAGGATCTTACCGATCCACCATGTTTCAGTTTGAAATATATTTATAAAAATAATAATAACATTATTCTGCCCATACTGAATTACCTTTGACTCCTGGTATAGCTTAAATCAGCCAAGTACAAAAGGCTTATCCTAAATTTAGGGGCCCAAACGGCTGCATCAGTTATTTTCACCACACATTTACAAAAAAGAGGTCAGTTTGAAACATATTTTGACCTGGTATTAGGTCTAAATCACCCCGATACAAAAAAGGATTATCCTAAATTTAGGCCTAAAAGTGAGTTAGATTCAACACATTTTACAGGAAGAGGTCAGTTTCGTATCTGTAGGGAGTGCGGGCGTTGATGTGTTTACTCTCGTTGAATTGTCATTTATAAAGTAAATTATAAAGAAAATAAAATATTTAATTTTTTTTTACCTCATTTTTACTTAACATTGTGTGAATAATATAAAATGTAAGTGAATAATTGTTATTTTTAATAAAAATCTAGAATGATTTTAATAAAATACATGATATGTTATCAGAGAAGAACTTATTACATGGTTAAAGATGATGTACAGTAAGAATAGGTCAAAGTGGGAGTTAGCTTGGTGTAGAGGGGTGCTAGAGGCTTGCCTTACTGATTTACTTATTTTGATTTATTGCTTTAAGGCATGTAAAATATATATTATCAAAATTTCATAAAAGTAGTAAAAATTATTTTAAAACCTGATAGTTATAAAATTTATAAATAAAAAAGTATTAACAGTTAATAATAAATTCTCTGTTCAAAGATAATGATTGATTTATTATAGAAGTTTAAGAAACATTGAGATACATTTAGTTATCCTTTAGAGAGTAGACCAATGTCAGTGTTGAATTAAAACATATTTGTTTTTAATAAATTATACGTTATGTTCATACAAAAGAACTTATTTGATATGTTTAAACAGGGCGTGTGTGTGTGTGTATGTGCGTGTGTGTGTGAGTGTGTGTGTGTATGTGTGTGTGTGTTAAATAATAATAACAATAGCATGAAGTAAATAACACTAAGTATAATAATAAAAATAATAAGAAATAAAATAATAATAAAAATAAATAATAAAAATAAAAAAATAATAAAAAATAAAAAAAATAATAAAATAATAATAAAAATAAATAAAAGTATTAAAACAAATAAAAATATAATGTTAGACAAATATAGCTGTTATAGCATATGAGTTGTTATGAAACATATGAGTTAAAGCCAGTAAGCAGAAAACAAAAAGCACAATTAATCCGTTTGTTGCTATGCAATAATTCCCATTGATTTACTGATTTACCGTTTTAGGGTGCGTTAGCAAAATATATGAGTTAAATCAGTAAAACATATGAGTTACAACAGTAAAAGCAGTAAAACAAAACATACTAATCCCTTTTGCGTTGTTGCTATGTAACACTTCTATTGATTTACTGATTTACAAGCTTAGGCATGTAATGTTAATAAATATATGAGCTAAAGCAGTAAAACATATAGTAAAGCAGTAAAGCAGCAAAACAAAAGCATACTAATCACGTTGCGTGCAATTAATTTATTATCATTGATTTACTGCTTTATGTATAATGTTAATAAATATATGAATTAAAGCAGTAAACTTATGAGTTAACAGTAAAGCAGTTAAACAAAAGCCTACTAATCCCTTGTTGCTATGTAACACTTATTGATATTTACTGATTTACTGCTTTAAGGTATAATGTTAATAAATATAGAGTCAAAGCATTAAAACATAAGGAGTTGTGCCAGTAAAGCAGTAAAACAAAAGCCTACTAACCCCTTTGTTGCAACACCTCTATTGATTTACTGATTTATTGGTTTAAGGTATGTAATGTTAATAAATATGATATGAGTTAAAGCAGTAAACATATGAGTTAAAGCAGTAAAGCAGTAAAACAAACGCATACTAATCCCTTGCTGTTAGGTACACCTCTATTGATTTATTGATTTACTGCTTTATGTCATAAGCATATGTTTTTAATAAAATTTTGTACAATTGTAGTAAAATAAAAATGATTATATATCAGACACTCTGGACTTTTTTTCTTCTTACATACAATTTTTAAAAATTTATAAATTAAAAGTATTAAGTAAAAATTATAAAAGAAAATAATGTTAATAAATATATGAAGTAGTAAATCAGCAAAGCAGTAAACAAAGCCTACTATCCCCTCTCTGTTGCAGCAATGAGCCATTGATTTATCGTTTTACTGATTTAAGGGCTGTAATGTAAATGTTTTTAATAAAAAATGTTTAAGTATGAAGTAAAAATGAATGACTCATAGTATATTTGAATAGTTTACATTGATATCACAACTATGAAATATGTGTTAAATAATAATAGGTCTGTAATGAGATACAGTTTTAGATCGCGAAAATGTTTTAATAAAAATGTTTAAGTATAAAATAAAAATGAATGACTCATAGTATATATATATATATATATATATATATATATATATATATATATTTATCGTTCGCGCGGAAATATTGCGCCTGCGGGCGCACGCGACGGCGGTTACGCGGAAATATTGCTGCCTGCGGGCGCACGCGGCGGCGGGAACGCGACGGCCGCACCTGTGCGGTGCGGATTCGGGCCTTCTCACGAGGGATCATGTTGCGTCCTGGTGGCCGCTTATTATGATCTAGGGGTAGACAAAAGATGAGTGACATCAAAGTTGAGGCAACAAAATTGAACCATCAAAGTTGAGGAATCAAAATATCGAGTGTGTATGTGTGTATCTGTGTGTGTGAGTGTAAGTGTATATGAGTTAGTGTAAGTGTCTATGAGAGTGTAAGTGCTTATAAGCCATAGTGTGTATGTAAGTAAGTAAGTGTCTATGGTGAGTGTAAGTGTGTATAAGTGTCTATGGCCGAGTGTAGATGGGTGTGTGTGTGAGTGTAAGTGTATATGAGCTAGTGTAAGTGTCTATGGCTGGGTGTAGATGTGTGTATCTGTGTGTGTGTGTGTGTGTGTGTGTGTGTGTGTGTGTGTGTGTGTGTGTGTGTGTGTGTAAGGTAAGTGAGAGTGTATCTGGTGTGAGTGTGGTGCATGTGAATTCAGGTATGCATGTATGTGTGTGTCCGTTAAGAGAGATAGAGGTATATATATATATATATATATATATATATATATATATATATATATATATATATATATATATATATATATATATATATATATA
>JABUQX010083652.1:45000-47500 GCA_015478945.1 Trachelipus rathkii | reverse complement strand
CACACCTTACCTAACCTAGCCTACATCTAACATACTTCAACACCAAATAGAAGAGCTAACTTAACTTAATTTAACCTAACTTAACCTAACAGACTAACCTTAAAACGTTTGAGATTTTTTTGACTAGATGTAATGAGTTTGAAACTCTTGGATTGGATAAAAAAAAAATATGATAATCTTGATCCGTAAGGTCAAGACTTTATAGTGAATTTCTTTCCTAGGGAAAAAATATAGAAGAGAAGTAATGAACCTATTATTATTATTATTATTATTATTATTATTATTATTATTATTATTATTATTATTATTATTATTATTATTATTATTATTATTATTATTATTATTATTATTATTATTATTATTATTATTCAAGATTTGTTTGAATATCTGATGAAGTAGGAACTCTCCAATACCCTTTTGGCTCAGATCTTGTCTGATACGAGATAATAAGATAAAAGCAAAACGTGTTTCAACAATCCTTTTATTAATTTTAAGTCGTCTTCTAGATATAATGTGTATTTTTCTTGTTAGGTACACCCATAATAAATTCACGGGGAGAATTATAATGAAAAATCCCCCACAAAAAGGGTAAGTAACCCAGGGTGTTTTTTCGGGGAGACTGAACTTCCTCTTTACCGATTTGAATATTTCGGTTTACCGATTTTTTTCCTGTTTTTACTCATTTTTCATTTCTTTTATTTGAAAATTTTGAAAAAATTGTTGTACGAAAATTTCGGTGGGGGTTGTAGCCCCTCCGTCAAACCCGCCCTCCCCACTGCGTAGAACACTGACTAACAGGAGAGCGAATATACTGCATGACAAAAGTATTTTGTGCTTTTGATATTTATAGAATTATTAAAGAATGATGTACAGTAGACTTTGACTTGAATCCATTTGACTACCCATAAATATCAAGATGACATTGAGAAATAAATACTTATTCTCATTTCGCCCAAATTTGACTTGTACTAATTCATGCCCATCATATTGTTTTAATAACTTGAAGATAACAGGTGGAAACACGAAACGTCACATTTTTCTTTGTATTTCGTAAGGGAAGAATATAAAAGTTAAACTTGTCATTCAGTGTCAGCGTCAGTGTCGGTAATTTTTTTTTTTTTTTTTTTTTTTTTTTTTTTTTTTCAGGCTTCGACTCCGATTCAACCATTTTAAAATTGCATGGCTCTAACTCCAACCCCCAGCATAAAATTATTTGTAAATTATTTTTTTATCTAGCTCCGCCTACGACTTGACAAAAAAAAAAAAAAAAAAGCTCCAGCTCCTACCCCGGATCCACCCAAAACCTTTCCATTCCACGATTCAGGCTCTGCTCCTCTGTTCTCTAAACACCTATTTTCAAAAGGCTTATTTATTTATTTGGAATTGACAGGTTATTCCTCCATTTCAGTTTTTTTATATTAACCTAACCTAACCTAACCCAACCTAACCTAACCTATCCTAACCTAACCTAACCTAACCTAAAATAACCTAACCTAAAACTATTAGCCACCAAATTTTATCAAAATCAGAAAATTAGATAAATGGACATGTTTTTCCCCTCTAGTCTTCATCTATTCTATTTAAAATAATAATTTCGAAGCAGGTTTCAAGGAACTTGAAGATAAAATAAAATAAATTTTGCAAAACAATCGATATATCGATAAATACATGATGCAAAATGAGTATCTATACATGATACAAAGATTAAGAAATATAATCAAAGAGACATAAATGTTTATTTTAATTTAAATTGATTTTTATTTTAAAATAGTGATTAATATATAAAGATAACTTAACAGATTGAGACAAACATTGAGATAGTTTAGAGGTTGACAATAGAGTCAACAAAGACATTTTGATGAAGAAAAGTATATGTTTTATCATTTATGTCACAGTTAATAGAAAAAAGTCGTTATAAACTGTTTATATTACTGAGCAATTAAATTTTGAACAAATTACTTATGCAAAAACATTTTTCATAGAAAATATCAAAAGGTAATTAATTAATTAAGAAGAATAAATTGATTTGAATGCTCAAAAGTTTGGAATAAAGTGAAAGTGAAGTTGATCATAAGTTTGAAAACGCGACTTCAATCCATCATGTAAATATTAGAAAGAAATTTCCTAGAATATACACTTTCCCGAATAGAACAATGCCCGTGAGATGCATACTTTTATATTAACAAATGTAGAATATCACCTGCGAAAGGCAATGCCCAAATGCCCAAAGAAAACAGCCTTGAACCAACCCCTTGTTTTAGAATATTTATCTAAGTTATATTTTCACCTAACACATTCTTATACATATTTCTAAAGAATCTATGTATGTACGGTTAGGAATTTTTTAGGGGGAGTATCCCGGTGTTTGGAAGGAGTTTCAGGCCGTCAATATATATATATATATATATATATATATATATATATATATATATATATATATATATATATATATATATATATATATATATATATATATATATATATATATATATATATAAGT
>JABUQX010083652.1:35000-40000 GCA_015478945.1 Trachelipus rathkii | reverse complement strand
GATTGTCTTTTTAGTTTTTTCAATCGCTTTTCTGCATGCTCCAATTTTTCCCATTATCTGGCAAATTTGACTTCTACATCTTCATCTGACAAAATTCTTTACAAAGGAGGATTCCTGAAACTGCTGAACTATCTGACTCCTGCCCAGATTTCTGTCTGATAGCGTTATTCATTTAAGTCCTAGTTCGAAAAGAACACTCTAGCTTATAAGATCTTCAGTTCTGGGAAAGATTCTAAACAAAGATTGTCGGGCAAAAATATTTTATTTTCAGTTACCATTCTTTCCTTTCTTTTCATGGAATTTATTTGTGATTTGCTAAAATCCGTTCTCTATAAAAATTTCCCTGCAGTCAAGTCTTCTGATTGAATATTTTTTGTTGTAAAGTATGGGTGTTTAATAATTCTTCGAGTGTTTCTAATTGTTCCCACTGACCGTCGGAGAGAGAAAGTTCAGAAGTACCGGCAGCCATTCATACTACTACTATAATCTTTAGTTGCAGAAGCCTTTAGAGCATAAGACATATACTTCCCCTGTCTCTTGACCCAAGATTGCCACTTTGCAGCTTGATTCTTTAGAACTTCCATTAATTTTGGGGTACGTGCTGCTTTATTTATTCCCCGCCTTTATAAGATTTGCTCTTATGAGTATTAGAGACCATCACGTACCGTTAACTGTAAAGTATGAACACATCTCATGTGCAATGTTAACGTTATCGGAACATAGTCTTTCATAGTTTTGTCATTCTGAAAACAACTATTACTTCTTCATTTTGATATTCAATAAAATCAGTATCACATTTACCAGCTTCCTATTCCACACCCTCATTGTCCTTATTTAATTTTCAATCGTATTGATCATGTTTGGATGCGTTATCCCGTAACTAAGCTAATTACTTGTCTCTTGTTATTTCGAATTCCTTTTTAAGATGTCAGTAACAAATTCTTGAATATATTCGCTGAAAATGTGAGTATTTTTTCTTTTACTGCTAACGTTTAAGAAATATTGTTTTTATCTTCGTCCACATATAAAAAATTAAAAATAATTTAGCTTTGCTCATGTGTAAGTATCCATTTTTAAATGCACAAAGCGTCCCTTTATGCAATTTTTAAGCCTATTTTTTTGTTTATTTTTTCTTCTAGAACTATTTAACAAATATTTTTCCAGTCTAAAGGGACTTCCAGTTTCTAAGCCATGTCTCCACACAGTTCTTTAAATCTTGACCATGCAAAGAAAACTAATGGGTCACTATCTTTAACAACCAATAAAATCAATTGTATTTTGAATTTTTCATTTAAATAGACAAAACAAGTTTATGGCAACTGAAAAAGTTTCCACTTTGGTCTGAGTTTTTTAAATTAAAGGTTTATCCTGATTACCTTTAGCTTCACCTTTCTTTTTAACAATTAAGTAGTAATGTCTTTGATGATAGAGGCTAATGTCGTATTAATCTCTAAAGGATCCAATAGATGGCTGACCCCTATGAGTAACTGGTGTTGTGGTGACTCTTTTGCATGACTGAACTGACTGCTCTCCATCAACTGCGTTAACTATTTCATATTGACAAACGAAATTTTTATCATCAGAGTGAGTAATATATTCAAATACATGAGGTGTGTTTTCGATTTTGGTTCAGTTGACACAATATTTTTCTAACGATATTAAACCTAATTAATTAAAGTTATCTATAGAAGTACCGAGCCTTTTTTATTATTGAACAATAAATACATAATCAAATTTCTGGAAAAATGAGAATATATATATATATATATATATATATATATATATATATATATATATTATTAGTTAATATATATATTATATATATATATATATATATATTATTATTAGTATTACATACATACATACAACTGAAACATTGAACATAAGAATTGAGGTGATCCCCTCAATTATTAAGATTATATATATATATATATATATATATATATATATATATATTATTATATATATTATTATTATTATTATTATTATTATATATATATATATATACATATTATTATTATTGCTATATATTGTATATATATATATATATATATATATATATTATATATATATACATATATATATATATATTATTATATTTATATATATATATATTATTATTATTATATTATTATATATTACATTATTATTATATATATATATATTATATATTATTATTATATTATTATTATTATTATTAAAGAAAGATATATATATTATATATTATTATATTATTATTATTATATTATTAATATTATTACATATATTAAGAAAGAGTTATTATTATTACATATTATTATTATTGATATGATATATTGCTACATATATATATATATATTATATATATAGTATATTATATATATATATATATATATATATATATATATATATATATATATATATATATATATATATATATATATATATATATAGTTATATATATATATATATATATATATATATACCGTATATATATATATATATATATATATATATATATATATATATATATATAGTATATATATAGTATATATATATATATATATATATATATATATATATATATATATATATATATATATATAACAACCTGTAGTAATAAAATTAATAATTACTTAATTTTGTATTTGCCGGAGCCGGAGCAGCCTCTTTTTTTTGCGGCTCCGCCTCCGGCTCCGGCTCCAGGTCCCTTAAAACTTCTTCGCCTCCGACTCCGGCCCGGCCCAGATCCCCTTGGGCCTCGAGCTCTCCGGCCCTGGCTCCAGTCCTCAAAAGCCTCGCCTCCGGCTCCGGCCCGGCTCCACCTAAACTTTAGGGCTCTAATGGCCTGGCCTCGGCTCTGGCTCCGGCCTGCAGCCTGCCTAGAACACTCCATGAAGTTGGCGGATCTTGACCCAGAACACCCCATGTGGTAAACGGATCGTGATCTAGTACACTCCATGTGCGGATCTTGATTTACAACACTTCATGTAATGGATGGATCTTGATCTATAACACTCCATGTGGTAAGCGTATCTTGATCTAGAACACTCCATGTGGTGGACGGATCTTGATCTAGAACACTCGATGTGGTGGGCGGATCGTGATCTAGTACACTTCATGTGGTGGGCGGATCTTGATTTACAACATTTCATGTGGTGGACGGATCTTGATTTACAACACTTCATGTGGGGACGGATCTGATCCAGAACACCCATGTGGTGGTGATCTTGGATCCAGAACACTTCATGTGGTGGGCGGATCTTGATCTACAACACTCCGTGGTGAGCGGATATTGATCTAGAACACTCGATGGTGGGCGGATCTTGATCCATAACACTCGATGGTGGGCGTGATCGATCTAGAACACTCGATGGAGGGTGGATCGTGATCTAGTCCACCTATGTGGTGGGCGTATCGTGACTTACAACACTTAATGTGGTGGACGGATCTGATCTACAATACCCATGTGGTGAGCGGATTCTGGATCTCGAACACCTGATGGGTGGGCGGATCTGATCTAGAACAATCGATGGTGGCGGATCGTGACCTAGGAACACTTCGATGTGGTGGTGATTCGTGGATCTGGTACACCATGGTGCGGATCTTGGTTTACAACACTTCATGTGGTGGGATCTTGATCTACAACACTCCATGTGGTGAGCGGATCTTGATTTACAACACTCCCCATGTGGTGAGTGGATCTTGATCTAGAACACTTTGATGTGGTGGGCGGATCTTGACTATAACACTCTGATGTGGTGGGCGGATCGTACCCAGAACACTCGATGTGAGGGCGATCAGATCTAGTACACCCATACGGTGGCTGATGATTCACAACACTTCATGTGGTGGACGGACCTTGATCTAATACTATTTTTAGCTTATGCGATACTTGTAATTACATTTTTTGCAACGTTTCACTTCTAAAATAATAGTGTAAAAATGCAAGTAAACTGCTATAATATGAATAGCAGGGGCGAGAGCACACTGCCCTGTCTCACTCCTGAACTCACCTCAAACCAACCTTCTTCTCTTACTTCTCCCCTTATCTTATTTCTTGTACCGCTGTATGTACTTTTTATTGCGCCTTTTAATTTTTGTGGTACTTCATACTCTTCTTCGTCCAGTGCTCTCCATAGCTTTTCCCTATCAATCCTATCAAAGGCTTTTTCAAAGTCCACATCTGCCCCTTTATTCCATTTTATTGTTTTTTCTATCAATTATTTTTTAATATATATATATATATATATAGGTAGTATATATATATATATATATATATATATATATATATATATATGTTATATATATATATATATATATATATATATATATATATATATATGGCATATATATATATATATATATATATATATATATATATATATATATATATATATATATTCACCATTTTTTTCGCCCCTATAACATCTCAAGTAGAAAATATTTCAGCGTCTGCGTAGTAATATTGCGACTCAGAGCCGCGTCTGGAGCCAGACTTCCAGTCCGGCTCCGACTCAGGATCCAGAATTCCAGTCTGGCTCCGACTTAGGCTCATGAACCAGAGCCTCCGATGACTCATCTTCTTCTTCTTCAGCTATCTATGTTTTGGGACCTCTTATCAAACAATCCTTCACTGTGATTAGGCTTAACGGCCCAATCGCAGTCGGGGATGTCATTCACTGATACGAATTAAGATTAGTTTTAAGCTAGCTTTAGTGATTCGAGGTTGTTTCAGTGGAAAACTTTTATTAAATGTTACAATTTAACTCAGTGTTTAAAGCTTAGTGAAAATATAAAATGTATACGATTGAATAGAGTTGGGGGTGATATATTTAATAGTAATAAGTTTCTACTATAACTACTACCACCACTACTACTACTACTACTACAGCCACTGCTACTACTACTACTACTATTACTACTACTACTACTACTATTCAGCGAGGAACCCATTAAGTGGGTCCTCAGACTCATTAGCGAGTACTGAAAACGCATATAAACCTGTTAAGCACCGATAC
>JABUQX010083652.1:0-30000 GCA_015478945.1 Trachelipus rathkii | reverse complement strand
TATATATAGTTATATATATATATATATATATATATATATATATATATATATATATATATATATATATAAATACATATATATATTAGTATATATAAGTAAAAATATTCTTATGTCTCAAAAAAATGTACTAACATATTGACTGCTTTTTGTTTTTTCAGGTGTAACTACTGTAACAGAATGGCAGGAGATCAACTTAGCTTTGAAGAGAGAAAGTTTGTCCTTAAATGCTAATGGACCACCGGAAAAGCCACGGAAGTGCAAAGACTGTTCTGTATGGAGTTCGACAAACCGTCACCAACGCACTGGACCATTCCCTCAAAAAAGAGCAGGTATTATGAAATTCATCCGATCCATACAGAAATTCTAATGACAACGGCTCGGGGAGAGACACATCTCGTAAGATAGCGTCCAGCGTATCTTGAAGCGCTCATGCTGGAAAGCCGTGCTACATACCAAGAATAACGTGCTCTCAATGAAGACGATCCTGGACCGGAGACTTCAATTTTGTGAATGGTATCTGGGTAAATGTGCAGAAGATGCAGGGTTTCCACACAAAATTGTCTGGAGCGATGAGGCGACCTTTAAATTAAATGGCTTGATTAATCGCCATAATTGTACCTACTGGGGTCCTGTAAATCCTCATGTTAAAGCTGAACACCATTTAAACCTACCAGGGGTAACTGTGTGGTGTGGGATTTCAGCATTGAGCATCATAGCGTTTTTTTAACGGAGCGGTCGATGGGGCCAGGTACCTAACCTTGCTGCAGGAGTAGGTCGGTCGGTCCAACCGTTGACAAGATGTTTGGTGATAACGACGTGATTTACTTTCAGCAAGATGGAGCCCCACCCCACTACCTTCTCGATGTAAGAGGTCATCTCGATGCAGCATTTCCAAACACATGAATTTTGGACGAAGGGTAGTATTGAATACCGTGCGCGTTCCACAGATCCCATGCCAATGGACTTCTTTACAGGGACACTACCCATTATTTTATCGCTCAAAACCAGAATATCCCCATCTGGACACTCAAAACAGTGCCGCACCGACGTACCGCACTGCACTGCACTGCACCGCACCGCACCTCTATCAGTCCGTTTCATTTTTATGTGACTTTGCTATAATTACTTTTAAATTGACTCTGCAATTACTTTTTTACTCATTTAGTATATTTAAGCTAAAGATGTTTGCTTTATCGTTAACATTTAATTATTATAAATGGGAATTCAAATGAAATTTGCTAGCATTACGAAGAATTTAATTCATATTAGTCAAGTGAAATACTAATTCTAACATTGACGTCACATTCTATATGATACAAAATACTTGTGTAATTTAAACTAATACAAGTAATCATTATAAAATAGATGTTACGTCATCTAAAAGTTGACGTAGTATTAAAAAGTGTGAAACACTAATTCATTGCAAAGACGATATGCTTAGTAATAGACTTCAACGATAAAATAAAATGATGAAACATTGCTATATGTGTTTAGTTGTATTATTTTTTATATATATAAACATCATTTCAAAAGGTATTGCTTAATAATTCGTAATAAAAGGTATGTGGTAGCATCAAAGATTTTATCCGAATATTTAAGATTATTGGGAGCTCTCAGATTTGACGGATGGCCTGAATGGCAGCATTTTTTTTACATGGAGGGCCAGCATATTTCCTTAGTAAGTGAGGGTCGCTCTGGGAAAGAAAAAAAAACCACTTGGATATATCTACGAATAGTCAAATTAATTAATTATAAATCAAAATTCCATTTCATAAAAAAGATAGCAAAGTTTTTTATGGTTTTAAATGCAGAAACATCAAACTCATCCTAAAATGGCTTAGGTATAAGCGTATAGTGTAAAATACCAAAGAATGAAATTATCTTACCAAATTAGTAATTGTTGATAGTTTTTTTTATACTTTTACACTGGGTGAATCTTCTTACACCTTACCCAACTAGCCTCACATCTAACATACTTCAACACCCAAATAAAGAATAATTAACTGAATTAACTCAACTGAACTGAAGACTAACCTTTTTAAAATGTTTGAGATTTTACTGATGGAATTGTTTGAAATTTACTATAAAAAAATATGATAATCTGATCCATATCAAGATTTATAGTGAATTTTCCTAGGGAAAATATAGAAGAGAAGGAATGAAACCTATTATTATATTATTTTATTATTATTAATATTATTACATTATTATTATTATTATTATTATTATTATTTATTTATTATATTATTAAGTATTATTTATTATTTCATTATTGTTTGATTATTATTATTCCAAGATCGAGCTGGAACATCTGAATAAAGCAGGAACTCCAACACTTCTTTAGCTCCAGATCTGTCTATTGATGATACTTATAAAGCAAAACGTGTTTCAACAATCCTTTTATTAATTTTAAGTCGTCTTCTAGATATAATGTGTATTTTTCTTGTTAGGTACACCCATAATAAATTCACGGGGAGAATTATAATGAAAAATCCCCCACAAAAAGGGTAAGTAACCCAGGGTGTTTTTTCGGGGAGACTGAACTTCCTCTTTACCGATTTGAATATTTCGGTTTACCGATTTTTTTCCTGTTTTTACTCATTTTTCATTTCTTTTATTTGAAAATTTTGAAAAAATTGTTGTACGAAAATTTCGGTGGGGGTTGTAGCCCCTCCGTCAAACCCGCCCTCCCCACTGCGTAGAACACTGACTAACAGGAGAGCGAATATACTGCATGACAAAAGTATTTTGTGCTTTTGATATTTATAGAATTATTAAAGAATGATGTACAGTAGACTTTGACTTGAATCCATTTGACTACCCATAAATATCAAGATGACATTGAGAAATAAATACTTATTCTCATTTCGCCCAAATTTGACTTGTACTAATTCATGCCCATCATATTGTTTTAATAACTTGAAGATAACAGGTGGAAACACTGAAACGTCACATTTTTTTCTTTATTGTAAGGGTGAATATAAAAGTTAAACTTGTCATTCAGTGTCAGCAGTGTCGGTAATTTTTTTATTTTATTTTTTTTATTTTGCCAGTTCTAAGTCAGTTTCACCTGATCCAACCATTTGAAATTGAATGGTCGAACTTCCAACCCCTATACATAAAATTATTTGTAAATTATTTTTATCTAGCCCGCCCACGACTATCAAATAAAACAAAAAAAAAGCCCAGCTCCTACCCCGGATCCACCCAAAACCTTTCCATTCCACGATTCAGGCTCTGCTCTCTGTTCTCTAAACACTATTTTCAAAAAGCATCTTTATATATTGGATTGCTACAAATTTATTCCTGCCATTTCAATTTTTCTGTATACAACCTAACCCAACCTAACATAACCTAACCTAACCTATCCAACCTAACCTATCCTAACTAAAATAATCAACTAAACTATTAGTCACTCAAATTTATCAAAATCAGAGTACCTATATTTGACAGAGCTTTCCCTCTTTAGTTCTTCACTTCCACTCCCATTGAAAATTTTATGAATTTCTTGGGCATTATGTTTCAAGGAACTTTTGAATGATGAAAATAAATAAATGGCAAAACAATTGATGATATTTGATAAATACATGATGTAAAAGAAAATATAATATATGATGATAAAAAACTAAAGAAATATAATCAAAGATACATAATGTTTATCTTTAATTTTTAAATTGATTTTTTATTTTAAAATAGTGATTAATATATAAAGATAACTTAACAGATTGAGACAAACATTGAGATAGTTTAGAGGTTGACAATAGAGTCAACAAAGACATTTTGATGAAGAAAAGTATATGTTTTATCATTTATGTCACAGTTAATAGAAAAAAGTCGTTATAAACTGTTTATATTACTGAGCAATTAAATTTTGAACAAATTATATAGAGAAAGAGAGAGAGAGAGAGAGAGAGAGAGAGAGAGAGTGTGAGAGAGAAAGAGAATCTGATGCTAAAGAGAAAGTACGCTTATGGAAGGGAGAAACAGACTTTATGGCAGCTGAATTACTTAGTTGCTTTGAGGATTATATTACAACAGACACATTTTAAAACACTCTTTAATTATTTAAAAACATTAAAACTGATAACATTAGATGAGCTTTCGTTACAATTAACCTTTTTCAAGTCTAAATTCACAATAAAAGCAAAAACTTTTTAATATTTGAAATATGAATAAATAGTTCTGATTACATTACAAAATGCAAAACACTAAATAAATTTCAATTTCAATGCTTTTTATTACCAATTTTAAATTAATATTTATATGAATCAAAATTAATTAAGTGAATAAAAAGTGATAAATGGAAACTATCTTATGAGCGAAGTGCCAATTTTTGACCGACAAGATATTTAAAGGCTATTGCAGAAAGAAATTTGTTAGGCTTCAAATATCGAGAAACATGTTTATATATATATATACATATATATATATATATATATATTAAGTTATTATATGTTATTATATATATATATATATATATATATATATATATATATATATATATATATATATATATATATATATATATATATATATATATATATATATATATATATATATATATATATATATATATATATTTTATTTTATATAAAATATTATATGTTAATATAATTATTATTATTATATATATAAAGAGAGTATATATAAATATATATATATACATATATATATATATATATATATTATTATTATATTATTCATAATTTTTTTCAGTTGTAACGTGAAACTTGGTTCGCTAGGTTGTGTTTCGTTTTAATCTCAAAAATGCAGTTTCATTAAATGAAAATGATATAAAATTATTAGCGTAGGTAGACTTTGTCCATTATATATATATATATATATATATATATATATATATATTATATATATTATTATATATATATATATATAATATATGTATATATATATTATATATCCTTAAATCTAATTCATGATACTGTCTAATGCACTCCACCGATATATATATATATATATATATATATATTATATATATTATTATATATATATATATATATATATATATATATATATTATTGGCTATTATTATTATTATTATATATATATATATATATATATATATATAATATATATATATTTTATTATATTATTATTATTATTATTATTATTATTATTATTATTATTGTTACATACATACATACATACATACATACATACATACATACATATATATATATATATATATATATATATATGGTATTTTTGTTGAGCACACATGAGTTAATTTGCATAAGTCAATAGTGCCTGAGAGAATCTATAAACTGAATTTGGTATTTTTCGGCATCAAAAATTCGCAAACATTATTTGCAAAAGAAATAAAATTTTTGGTCTTGTTTTTACTGATCAAATATAAAGATCACTGAAACAGACACACACACACACACACTACAGATACAACAGATACACACACAAACACCACACGCATATATATATATATAAATAAAAAACATACATATATATATATATATATATATATATATATATATATATATATATATATATATATATATATATATATATATATATATATATATATTTAATTTATATATTTATAAATATTATTTATATATATCATCTTTTTATTATTAAGAAATATCTTATATATATATATATATATATCTATATATATAGAGAGAGAGAGATATATATATATATATATATGAGGACACTATATATATATATATATATATATATATATATATATATACTGAATATCTTGTCTCCATTTAATAATAAAAAGTATGTAGACCTGTCTTCATTACAGTTTTGATAACATATATTTTAAATGATTTTATATAAATTTTTTCACGCTGAATTCAAATCTGTAATCCGTTTTTGTGCATCATGTCTTTTTTTTCCCCCTGCAGGAAAATTTCATTTTAATGCATTTTTATTTTCACTTCTTTAATGCTGGTTTTTGTTCCAGAGCTGATATCTTTTTTTTCAGGAAATTTTCTTACATAACTATATTTTTTATTAAAATTTAACAGAGAACTGTGTGTTTATAAGAATATTATAGCTATTTATTAGTTTAATAACTATTATTAATAACTATTATTAAGATTATCATAGCTATTTATTAGTTTAAAAACATTTACCATGAATTGAAGATGTAAAAATAACCCAAAATAGATTTTGCACCATATGTAACAAAGTTGCGTTGGCTGTGCAGCAATCTAGAATTACACCATTTGTAAATTCCTGTTATCATGAATATTTTGGCCTTAAACAGATCGATCAAGATAAAGACTTTGCTCTTCACATATCAACAATTATGAATATTTGAGACAATTAAACAAGGGAATCGTGAAAGCATTACCTTTTGGTATACATGTGGTGTGAAGGGAAGAAAAGGATCATGTAACAGATTACTACTTTTGCATGACAAAATTAAAAGTTAAGTAAATTGGGGGAATGCTATTTTAACTTTCAAATAAACACATACACAATTTCTGAGCACTCATGCCTCTCCAAATTTAATAAATATATATCTGTTGTTTAAGGAGTAAACATGAAAATCAAGCACGCTGTTAAATACCCAGATGGGCCCTCTGCTATAAAATGAATCTCCCATGGACCAGGTATTCCAGTTATAGCCGTACATTTATAGCTTGAATCAGGATAAAGTTAGTGATGATGAAATAATCAATAAGGACAAGTCCGAAGCATTCATTCTACCTTAATCTGATTTCAATTGTGTCAAAACCGTTAACACAATCACAACTCAATGACCTTACCAGAGATTTAGGTTTATCAAAAGAATCGTCACAGCTTCTTGGCTTTCGTCTTAGGGAGAGGAATTTACTTGCATTAGAGACAACATTCTACTGGTACAGGAATAGGGACCAGGAATTTCGGCAATTCTTTTCTCGTCACGATACTTCATCTTTGGTATATTGCTCCGAGATTGAGGGTTTGATCGAAGCTTTAGGAGTTGTATATAAACCATCTGAATGAAGACTATTTATAGACTCATCAAATAGAAATCTTAAAGTTGTACTCATACATAATGGTAATTTTCTTGGTTCTCTTCCAGTTTGCTATGCTGTCCAACTGATTGAAAATTATGACAATATGAAAGCTCTTTTTGGTGCCCTCGAATACAACGATCATCACTGGAGAGTCTGCTGTGATCGTAAGGTACGTTAGAGTAAATTTTATTTTTCTTGACAGCAAAACTTTTAGAGACTAAATTGTTACAAATTAATGAAATGCAATGATGTGAAAACTAAAGAAATACAAATTTACTTACCGTCTTTAATTTTCACAGGTATCTTTCTGGTTTTAGGAATGCAAGGAGGTTTCACCAAGCATCCCTGCTTTCTTTGTTGGTGGGATAGTCGGGCAGAAGACAAGTATTTTGAACAATGTGAATGACTAGCTGGAAAATCTTTTACACCTGAATTTCAAAACGTGGTAGCTGAACCTCTAGTCCCTCCCAAAAATGTTTTACTGCCTCCTCTGCAAATAAAGCTAGGTTTGAAAAAAATCTTACTAAGGCAGTGAATAAGCAGAAACAAGCTTTTCTTTATATAAAAAAATATTTCCACACATAAGTGAATCAAAATTGAATATATTTTTGATGGTATTCAGGTTAGAAGCTTAATGAAAGATCTGAGTTTGAAAAGGGCTTGGACGAAAGAGAAATGAAAGCTTGGATTTATTTTAAATTAATTGCTATTAACTTTTTAGAAAAGCAACGAAGTCCAGAGTATAGAGCCATCGTTAGTAATTTGTTGAAAAGTTTTAAGAACCTGGGAGCTCTTATGCCAATAAAGCTGCACTTTTTGGCTCTCACTTGGGTTATTTTCCAGAAAATTGTGGGGATTATAGTGAGGAACAAGAGGAAAGGTTTCACCAGGATATCCGAACAATGGAAGAAAGGTATTAAGGTCGCTGGGACATGAAAATAATGACCGACTACTGCTGGTGATTGAAAAGGGTGAATCTGGAACGGCTTATAAGAAAAAAGCAACTAGGCCTTCATTTTCACAATTTGTAGTTCAATGTGTGGCTCTTAACAAATCATAAATCAAAAGTTAAAACACTTGTAGATCTAGCGTTTCATATAATAATAAACAATCATGCTTTAAGTGCTACACATTTTTGAGAAAAATAATGATATTCCTTAAATTTTTCCAGTATTTTCACAAAAATTCAATTTTTTTTATTTTATTTTACAGTTAAAGGTTCCATTACAATTTTTTTCCCGTATGGTTTATTCAATTCCAGTTTCGTTTTGAAGAGTCTTTAGCAGCTGTAACACCTTGCATCAAGCTGTCTATTCATGATATACGCAAAAAGGGACTAAGGAAAAGAATAGATTATGAGAAATTAAAGTTTCTTACATACCAAGAAAAAAATTTAATGATAGAGAAAGCCTCATATAATTTTCGTGATTGATTATCGGGGTCGTTAAGGGATAGGTTGGGTAGGCATTGCCTATCTTATTTTTTAAGAACCAAATTAATTAATTGAAGAAAACAAATAAAAATAGTGGCTATCAGCCTATAATAAGGAAACCATAAGAAAATTATCTACAAAATTTAAAGACAGAATCTAAAACCGAAAAAATGAGTATTTAGGTGCTTTGGCCTTCTCTATGATTGCTTAACTTTCCTTACGCACATCGGCGTAGCTCAAATAAAATATATCCCTATAGTTCCAATGCTATAAAGGGCTCGCTGCCTCTCGCTCGTCGTACTCTCCGATGTTTCCATAAATAGTTTTGTTTTTTAAAATTTTCTTGTAACTTTATTCTCTTGTATAACTAATTATCTAAGTATTTATTATTTTTGGGTATGTGATATTAGATTGAAATGGAAGTTAGTGTTGATTATTTGTTAAAATAAACTTTTGAATTTGTTAAAATTATTTGAAACTTTAAGTGAATCTCATAAAACGCTTATTAAAAACATAACGAAGAAGTTGACAAAAATCGCCAGATTATGAGAAGGCAAATAGACTGTGTAATTTTTCTTGGGAACAAGATATAGTAGTATAGTATATATTATATATGAGTATATCATATATATTATAGATTGTAAATATATAATATTTGATATTATATATGATCTTATATATATATATATAGTATATATATATAATATAATATATATATTATATAGATTATTATTATTAATATATATATATATCTTGGGCCACCCATGTAAATGTTAAATAAGGAATTGATTGATGATATATATATATTAATGATATAATATAATATTATATTTATATATTATAGTTATATATATATTTTATAATAATTTATTATTGTAAATAATATATATAGTATATATATTATATATATATCTATATCTAATATATATATATGGGGTATATATTTATATATTATATATATATATAGTTGTATAATGGTAGTAATATAATATTATAAAGTAGTGAGCTATTATATAGAGTAATATATAGATTTATAGATATTATTAAGTGTAGAAGAGTATATATTGAGGTGTAGCGGAATTCAGCATACGCATCATTTTCCTCATCGGCCCCGCTTTCCATCGCATCCGATGAATTTTTTTTCGGATAGCGGATAGCAATTCATTTATGAAGTTTGAGAATTACAAAGATATATTATTCCTCTTCTCAGTGTTCAGCTCGTTTAACAGTGTGAACATGCTTGAGAGAATGAGAGAATAAATAAGCTGTTCAGCCTTATGATTCGAGCAAACACAAAGGTGAAAAGCCTGACAGGTGATGATAATACTTTAGGTAATTTATTACTCTTCTTAAACTGTTTGAAGAGGTAACTAAGACTATTAGCTCAGAAATTCTTGTTTGTCAGACGGATTCCTCTAGTTCCGATACAAGCTGTGCTAATACTGCTAGATTAAAAGTAAGGATTTTCAAAGGTGACAGAAACAACTTATTGTTAGAGATAGGATAATAGATTTCAAAATCCGAAAAGATTACGCATCTGCAATAGTACTTTTCTGGATCCTAGGTACAAACCAAATTTCTTGAACCACGTTTAGGTTAAAATTTTTAAGTAGCCATTGTGTGAAATGCTGCTAAAGGCAGAATATCACCAGCCAATAAAAAGGAAAGACATTACAGAACGACACAATAAAATATGTTAACGAACCATGCTGATCCGATGAGACGTTCTCTTGGGTCAAAGCGCGATTGAAGGTCTTGTTCAGGGTTCAAGGGACACTCTCTGTCAGTTGATCTAAGATTTAATATAAACAAAAACTCTTGGAATCGGATAAACATCTTGGTTTGATGGGTGCATTATAAAAGTTTTCACATCTTGCCAGAACTCGCCAGGGATACCTTTCAACAAGTGTATCGAGAGCGTCTTTATAGCGGTACAGGTCTCATTTCTTTAAGAAACGGGCTCAGAAAGTTTATAGTCGGTAATGTGGAATGTATTATTTACAAGTAATATATATATATAAAACACTTTCCAAACAAGAGTTTTTCGTTCAAAGGTTGGGTCCACGTCCACAATTTGGTAACACAGGGATTATATATATATATATATATATATGATATTTATATATATCTATAATATATTATAGATATATATATATAATTATATATATATAGATATATATATTATATATATATATATTATATATATATAGTGATGAGATAGTACTGTGGATAGTGGAAAAAATCATCCATCCGCTATCACTTCAGTATAATATTATATATATTATAATATATTAATATTATATATATATATAAGATATATATAATATATATAGATAGATTATAGATAATATGTAGATTATATTCACTCCAGATCCTAAATGGTGTAGAGTAATAAAATAAATTAAATATATATATATATATATATATATATATATAGATGTGTATATTATTATATTATATATAATATTATATATATAGGTTAAATTGATATATCTATGCCATAGCTCCCACTAAAGGGAACATATTCATTAGTTGGGCCTAGTTGTGGGAATTCATAGATCATTAGATAGGTCCTAGTTAGGGCTTGCGTAACTCCATTAGTTAGGACCTTAGTTGGAGCTTTCATAATTCATGGTGGGGTCTTAGTTGTGGGCTTTCATAGCCCAATTTAGGTTATCGGCCTATTTGGGAGATTTTAATATGGTTATGGTAAGTTTAGACAGCAGATAATTACTATATATATATATATCATTATATATATATTTATATATTATATTATTATATATATAATTTAAGATATATATATAATAAATATAGAAACTTAGAGGAGGGAAGGATGAGATTATATCGATATATGCAAGAATCGATATAATCGACATATCGAATATCAAAGGTCAGACGAAAGTTTCATATATATATCATATATATGATATATATATATAATGTATATATATATATATATTTATAATATATGATTATTTATATATCTATATATATATATATATAATCAATATAAAAATAAGGAAAAAATCCCTTTATAATTTAAATATTGATAATTTACAAAGTTGCCTCAATTAATGTCAATTGAATTATTTTTATTAGATTATAATTACAACAAATTATGCCAGTCTCCCTGAATGAATTACTGTTATTGTATTTTTATTTTATATTTGTTTATCATTATTTTTATTTTGTATTTATTTGTATTTTATTTTGATTTTATAAGTTATATATAAAAGCTTATTTATTTATGTAAGAATCTGCCTAGAAGACAACATGGGTCCAGTTTGAAGTTGCTATTATGTGATTTTTCGTCATGCTTTATTCTCTCGGACCATGACCGGAATTTTTTGACTTTTCGTTTGGAAACCAATCTCCCGAGGAGTTCCTTATGGGGAAAGATCTTTGAGAACCTATTACCTGTTGACAATGTCTCTTTTGTCGTCGTATGTTCTGCGATCAAGCTGTATTAGTGGGTTTTTAAAATATTTTATACTGTCATATATCTACTGTGTAATATTATATATATATATTAATATAATTATATATATATATATATTATATAGTATATATATATAAGTTAATATATAGTATATTATATATATATATATATAGTAAATATTATTAATTATATAATATATTATATATATATCTATATTATAATTTATCGATAATGTATAATATTTAGTTATATAAAATATATATATATAATATATTAATATATATAAATATACTATAGTGTTCGGGAAACCGGATTGCAGACGGACGGTGCACACGTTTAACGTAGTAGTTGTGGACTTATTGACAATGACTCCTATAGTTATGTAAGTGCGACTAGGCACATAAATGAACGTCTTTTAATTTTTTTATAGATTGGATGTTGTATTGCTGTGCTGCAGTTGCGCAGCATTACACACAAAGATGAGAGCAAATGGTGAATGACGTCATTCAATATGATGAAGTTATTTTAATTTTTGTCGATTTGTATGAATGGTTTTTATTGTTGGTTGTTGATGGTTGTGTTGATGACGGCGCGAGCAAACAACATTACTGTATATATATTATATTATATATATAATATATATATATATATAGCTATATATATATATTGATATAAGATATATATACTATATTATATATATATATGATATATTATATATTTTATTATACACAAATATTATATATGATATATATATTAGATTATATAGATATTATTAAATTAATATATATATAATATAGTATATATATATAGTGATATAATATATAGTATTATATATAAGTATATATATTATTTATGGGAATATTTAGTGCCAAACCAGCTAGAAACTTGCCGTTATTGGGGGAAGAAGGCGGAAGATCTTACGGAACACTTTTCGTTAAGATCTTTAAGAAATTGATCTCCTTTATCATTTTTGCTGGCTATCGCGTGGGCAATAGAACAAGTAAATTTATTATTGTTTTACAGTTTTTGTGTAAAACTGGTTTAATTACATGTTCTTTTCTGAACGAAAATTGCTTGTCAGAAGAAATTTTTAAACAACTATTTTGAAAACTAGTGCTTTATTTTCAAATCAGAAATAAATCAATCGTGAAAAGACTACAAGTTTTTTCAGAAAACCTACCAAAAGAAACCTTCAAGACTTACTTTTCGTGTTCCTCAGAAACTGGTCCAAAGTAGTAGTACGAAGGGCTTCCGGCCCCCGGCCTCGTATTTACCCCACCTGAGCAAAATGGGCCCCCGGCTCTGTACCCCACCTACTTTTTTGGCCTTTGTAGTGTGTTTGCCCTTGATTTTTGCACCCCTTCGGGAAGGGTGGTGCGCCAGCGGGTGCGCGCAACCTTGCGTACGTACCTCCCCCCTATTGGCCCCCCTTTAGGGGCTTAGCCCCTTTTTTGATATTTTGACCTTGATATTTCTGACCTTGATATCCTGACCTTGATACCATTTCTGACCTTGACACCGTATCGAAAGTTTGTAACCGAGCCTAACTTGAACGATGGCTATTGTATCGTTCTAACTTGGAACGTATGTATGTATCTAGCCTAACTTGAGCACACACCTACACCTAGACGGTCGATTCACGACACACACACACACCACACACCACACACACACACACACACCGACACACACACACCCTGTCATGACTCACGACTTTTCTCACCGTCCCTTTTCATCTGATCTTAGCCGCCCTTACTGCCTCGAGCCTTAGCGTCTTTACCTGTTCGAGTTCTATCTGGGTCATAAATCAAAATATAAACCCAGATGGAGATACGACCACTACCACTCAGGCAAGTATAAGGGCATTATTACACAAGATCCACGGTAATGGATCTGGAGAGAAGGATTCTTGATTTTCAAGTTCTATATAAACGATCCATGGGGGAAGGCAATAAAATAATAATAATAAAATATGGTATATATATATATATATACATATTATATATATAGAATATATATAATATTATGATATATATAATATAGTAGTAGGTATATATATATATAAGTATAATATATATATATATATATAATAAATATATATCTTGACTAGCGAATTGCTGGGTTTTAGATCACAATATAACATGCCCGAGGTCTTTTGGATTTGCAATGAGCATGTTTGATAATTGGTTCTATTGGACATAGTTTTGAACTATGATGTGGCTTCTTGACTGCTCGGATGAAAACGTAGTCTTAATGTCTTAAGTCTTTAATATTTTAAATATGATATATATATATATAATATATTATATATATATTAGTAAATATATAGTATATATTATATATATATATATATTATATATCGAACCGCGAAGAAGCACACGTGAACGTTCCTTGGATTCGAGCCGTGCACCCTACACACACACTCACGACACCAACTACACACATAATAATAAATATAATAATCATTATAATAAATTAAATATAGGTATATAATATAATAATATATATATATTATAATATAGTTATTATATATATATTATATATATATAATATAATATTATATATTATATAGATAAATATATATATTATCATCTATTATAGTGAATATAACTATATAATTAAGTTAGGTAATATATATGATAATATATAGTATATTATATATTTAAATGGCCAAGTAAGAGTATATATATATAATATATATATATATATACTATATATATATAATATATATAATTATTATTATATATTATCTATATATAATATTAGTATATACATATTAATATATATAGTATATATTGTATACAATACTCTTACTTGCCACGTCATGGTAGATCATATTTATATAGATTTTTAATAGTTAGTAATTATATATATATATATATAGTAGATATTGTATATATATATATATATATATATATATATATATATTATTTAATTAGATTATATAGATATTATTAATATATATCTTCATATACATAAAATATTCTAGATACTTTAATTACTTATTATTTATAATTATTATCATAAATTTATTTACATTATTATTATAATTATTATTATATTATGTGTGTGTGAGTGAGGTGGTGGGTGAATAGGGTAGTACGGCTCGAATTCAATGTAAGGTTCCACGTGGTGCTTCTCGAGACGATCGATTATAGATCTATAATATATATATATATATATATATATAATTATATATATTAGAGATATATTATATTATATATATATATATATAAAGACATTAGACATTAAGAAATATAGAAGGCAGTAAGGACCACAATGGACGCCCTTCGAGACCTGTCCAGTCAACCACTAACCAAACACTGCTCATGCAATCCACAAACACCCTGGCATTGTCAATTGTCACTACAGAAACCCACCAATTGGCTTAGTCAAAATATATATAGTATATTATATATATTGTTAGAGAGAGATATGATATATATATATTAGGTAATATAATTTATATTATATATATTGAATATTATATATAGTAGGTATATATATATATATATATATATATATATATATATAGTATGGATTGTTATTATTTATTATTATATTATTATGATTTTATTATTAAATTTAACTTATTATATTATATTATTAATTATTAGTATTATTATTATTATATTAATTGGTCCTTTTTCCATGGGATCGCTTACTATAGGAGCTTAGAAAATAAAGGAAATCCTCTTGCTCGAGAATCGTGAGCGTGGATCTGTGAGTATGGGAGTAAAATGCCTTGATACTTGCCTGAGGGTAAGGTGCGTATTCTATCTGGGTTTTAATTTGATTATATACAGATAGACTCGAACAGGAAAGACTGTTAAGGCTTGAGGTCAAAAGGATAGACTAAGAGCAGAGTGGAGAACGAGACGGTGGAAAAGTCGTGAGTCCATAGACGAAGGTTTGGTGTTGTGTGGTGGTGTTATGTGGATGTGTTGTGATGTGTGTGTGTGTGTGTGTGGTGGTGTGTTGGGGATGGGGAAGTGTTGGGGTGTGCTCAAGTTAGAAGATACATACATACGTTCAAGTAGGAACGATACATAGACATGGCGGTTCAGGATTAGGGATCGGGTTAGCAACTTGATACCGGTGTCAAGGGTCGAGAAATGGTATCACAGGTCGACGGGATATCGAAGTCAGAGAATTGTATCAGGTCGGATATGTCAGGTCAGAAATAATCAAAGGCAAAACATACAAAAGAAAGGGCTAAGCCCCTTAAGGGCCCAAAAATGGGGGGGAGAGGATTAGTCACGCGAGAGGGTGTGCTACCGAGCAGATGCGCGTTCATGGGCCAGCCTTTCTCCGAAGGGTTGCAAAAATCAAGGCGCAAGGAAAAACATAGCAAAGGCCAAAAAAGTCAGGGGGGGTTAAAGAGGCGGGGGCCAGGTTGCTCAGAGGGATAAAAACAGGCGGCGGGCCGGAACCCTTACGATACTACTAAGTTTTTAGCTGTTTGTTCTAATCATTATTTTTCTATTTATAAATTACTTGTGCCTTGTTTTGCATATTTTCACACATTCGTTTTGACATTTTGAAAGAATCTAAGTTTGGCAAATTGAAGAGGTACCTTACTGAGCGGACCGAAAATGAGTGTAAATTAATTGCGTGGTGAGTTTTTAAACATTTATAGTGTATATAATTTTTATTATATATTATATTATTATTATATAATTATGATATAATATATATACCGGTATATAGGATCTATATTAGTATTATAATATATATATATATATATAATATATTGATATAATATATATATTTATATTTAATATTATATATTAGAGGTGTAACGGATTCCGCAATACCGCCATCCGCATCATGTGTTCTCTTTCCGCGATCACGCGATGAATTTTTTTACGCGGAGCGGATATATTCATTTATGACATTATGAGACTAAATGTTCCCCAATTTCTGTAACGCAAAATTTGCCGTTGAAAATATTAAAATTACTGATAGTTTATGTTGGTATAATTCTTGAGAGTAATGGGAGAGATAAAAGAAGTGGCTTGCCCTTACGCTTCGAGACAACAGAAGGTGAGAAGGCCTGACAAGGTGGATGGAATGCCATTGTTGAGTATTCGTATTGCCTTTCTAAACGTTTTGAAGAGGAAATAAGACTAGTTAAACCTCAGAAAAATTCTTGTAGTGGTCAGACGGTATTCCTCTAGTTGCAACGATGAATCCCTTTAAAAATACTAGCTGATTGAAAAGTAAACGGACTTCTCAAAGATGAGCTGAAACCCGGGTCTAGGGAGATGAGAGTTGATGAGATAAGTGGAAAGATTGTCAAATTTCTGCAAAACGCATGTACGTGTGGCAGTATGCAACTTTTCTGGATCCGTAGATTACAAAATGGCAAATATTCTTGAACACGTGTTAAGGTTAAAATTTATTGGTATGCCTATGCTGTGAAATGCTGCGTAAAGGCAGAGTATCACCAGTCAATAGAAAAAGGAAAGAATGCAGAAAGACACAAATAAAATAATGTTAACGAAACCATTGCTGAATCCATGAACGTGCTTTTGGCTTATAGCAAGCGATGAGCTTGTTCAAAGGTGTGCATAAAGACTACTATGAACCATTGATCGAAGATTAGATGATTTCCTCGATGCGAAACGTTGGAATCGATAAAGATCCATTGATTGATGGCGTTGATAATTGTAAAGGTTCACATCTTGCAAACTCCGCTTTGGAATACCGTTAGCAAGCCTTCAACAAGCATCAGCGCTAGTGAGCACCTTTTCAGCGTGTCAGGGAGTATCATTTACGAAGCAAATGTTGAGGAAGCAAGACGCTCCCTTGAAGGGCCAGAAGCTTCAGTTTGAATATGAAAGTTTTAGAAATAGGAAGATTCGCATATTCGATTGTTCGATATTAAAACCTGTCGGGAGATAAGTCTCAAAAGAAGAATTTATGCATCTAAGAAGGTCGAAATCTTCTGACAAAGTATGTTTGTTAATTTTTTTTCTGTTAATGGATATGGTAGTAATTTTTACAAGATTGTAGTTAGTAGAATTAATATCAGAACTAAAAAGGTATGGGAGAATTAATTTTGTGGATTTTTGAGATTATTTCTTAACTGATATTTGAAATGCATGGAATGCAATTGAATTGTCGATGGATAATGTTTAACGATACCTTTCTTTGTGTATTGACTTTGTATGTGGTAGCTGGCCGATTACAAAAACAATCGTCCACATATTCTGAGCCACAAACTGTTTTTATTGAAGTATCGTGATTACGTAAAGGATGTGCAAAAATGTGTTTTGGTTGTTTCAACTTCTATAATAGTAATTTATTTTTGGCTTAAAATTTTGGAGAGGGGGGTTTGAACCCGCATTTCGGTCCTATAGTTCTACGATGTTGGGCGGATGACGAAAAACTGGTACTATTCGTTGGAAAACGGAAACAAATTACTTATTTTAGAAGGGTAGAAATTGCTTGAGTTTTTCTTTTCTTAATTTTTTTAGTTTTAATGAAGGGATAATTAATCAAAGATATCGTTATTTGTTTTTCATGTTATGTATCTATATTAAAAGGATCTATGGTGGGATATGGTGATCAAGTACTTTCGATTGACGTAATACTAATGAAATCTACATTGCTAAATGTGAGCTTTATAAGAAAACTTTAATTGAGAAGTCAGATTTAATAAATTTGGTAGGCCGATGATATGTAATACTTTTCAAGTTTAAAAGTGGGGCACAGTGGATATCTTTAATTGATATAAAGGGGTTTCAAATTGATCTTGCATTGCCAGAAGATAATTATAATGATTTGATTGAAATAAAAAGGTTGGACTCCGACAACTAATAAATTTATTTACTTACACTTTGTCTACTTCACTCATTATTAAATTATCACAATTTCAACATTATATTTAGATCAATAATAGTCGTTACAAAAACAGCTAAAAGGAGTTATTTATGGTCCTATATCTTTCATCAAAATCAAAAAAATCTTTCTTTATCTACTAAACTAATCTATTTCCCCACTACATATATATTAAAATAATTATGCTATAAATATATATATATAATCCTTCCAATCTTAATTTCTTCTAAAATAATACTTTATGAAATCCCCTAAATGTAAAAGAAAATGTAGTTCTTAGACAGGTCTGCGTATATATCAATACTTGTACAATCTCTAGTGAAATAATAAAATAATATTGGATAGGTGAACTGATGGTACTATTTTTTCATAGAAGAATAAAAACAAACAGCTTGGCAGACTTAAAAAAAATACACTATTAATTTCAACTTCTTTACATTAATACTTTATCACCAAGGACTTATCTTATATACAACCTTATTATTATAATCAGTGGATATAATAATATTATAGTATATATTAACTATATGAATTTAATATTAATGGAAAAATATTTTAGACCAATAAATTTCGTTATTAAACTCATTAATGGACACAATAATACTTTTATGGCTCTAATTTATAAGTAAAGAATTGCTATCATGCAAGAATGAAATTTCCACATAAGAATATTTTTAATTATAATATATTTACTGCTTAATTTATAATAATATAAATATAAAACCTTGGATGAGTAAGATTATAAATTTTTATGAACCTAATCTCATTACTAAAATATAATTATGAAACTACATTGTAAAGTACCTGATATTTTTACTAATAAGATTATACTTTTCACCAATAATTCTTACTGTGTAAAGAAGTAATGACTCTAATATATATCCTTATCAAGCCAAATAGGAGTGAACGTCGACTCTTCCTTTAACTGTATGAGACTTCTTTGTTTGATGGTTCATAATAAGGATTTGGCGTTGCCTTTATAACACTATCGGCTCTTGAACGCAAGGTCTCTTCATGATATGGAAAGATTGAAAGCATCTCGCAAGATTATTTTTAACTCTTTAGCAGTAATATTTCATATTAATTTGTTTTTTAAATGTTTATTTTCTTATATAATATTTTTTTATTTTCTTTTGGTCGAAGATTAATTTTTGTTTTTTTTGTGAAAAATACTATGGTTATGTGTACTTGGTTTAAGTTTTTTGGAATGGGATGATATAACATAATTAAACAATGGATAAAATATTTAATCCTAGTGCTTTACTTTAAGATTATGCTTACTATAATAAGAATATTTGAGATAACCATTGCGTTAAAGGTTAGTTTATATTCATATAAATAGTTATAGTTTGATTGAATACTAAGTATAAGAGTCTTAGATGAAATATAGTTTTACATATATATATGATATATATCATATATATGATATGACTATTATTAATAAATATAATAATGAAGTTATATATATCACTATATTATTTATTATTTATTTATTCACTCAATAAATAAATTAAAATATAGTAATCATTATTGTTATTGTTAAAACAGTTTGCATATCATGATTATATAATAATTATAATTTATGTAAATATATATTATTATTTAGAAAGAAATTGTATATTTTGTAGATAATTTATATATAGTAGGATTACAAAATATTTATGTTTATATTATATTATTAGTGAAGTTGGGTATACCTATATTATATTTGTTATTGGCAATCTTATTTATATTTAAGTTTTTATTTCTTTTACATATTTTAGTTATATAATATTATTTATAGTTATGAGTTTTTATTATTTATTAATTTTAATATAGTTATATTAATATCATTATTGTTAAAAATAATTATATAATATTAATATATTATATTATATAATAGTCATTCTATATATAATTTATTATAATATTAATATTTAATAATATACTATTATTATATTTATTATATTATATTAATATTATTATATATTATTATTGAATAATTATGATAATATATATAATATAATATATATATGATCTATATTATTATTTACTCCCTCCACATTAATTATATAATGATATATATATTATATAATATTAATTAATATTATTATTATGTATTAATATATATATATTATTATTAATTTATCTATATATTTTAATGTTAATAATATATTATATAATTAATATATTATTTCTAATACATATTATATTATATATATATATATATTAATTATTAAATATTAATATAATTAATTTATGATTATTATATTATATATATATTATATTATTTAATATTAATTATATATATATTTATATAAAGGATGGATATTATATTTTATAAATATATTAATTTAATATATATAAATTATATATATATATAGTTAATATCAGTATAATAATTTTAATATTATTTAATTTTAATTATTACTTATATATTATATATATATTAATTATATATATAGTTGTATTTGAAGATATTTATATTATTAGTTATAATAGATGTAAGTAAGACAAAAGAGAGGTGCGAAAGAGATATTATAAGAAGAGAGAGAGAGAAGAGGGGAAGAATCAAAGTTAGCCCGTATAGATCTGTCATAAAAAGTATTAATACTGGTATGATCGACTTCATACGGATTATTATTAATTATATATATTATAAGTATAATATATAGTATATTATATTATTTATATTAATATTTATTAATATAATATTATATATTATTAATTATTAAGTATAAGTTAATATATATATATATATATATATTTATTTAATTTAATATTATTAATATTATACTAGTATAATAATATTAATACTGGTATAATATATACTGTTTATATATATATATTATATTAATATATATATATATTAATATATATATATATTAATAATATATAGTTAATAGGTGATTATTATCAGTATTTACTGACTATATCTGCTATGTATTGAAGGGCCCCAATATAATACCATACAATTAAATTTCATTCGATCGCGTATATTCATTTATATTATTGGTTACCTTCTTGTAAGTATTAGTCAGCAGATATATTGTACTTTAATTATTGGATTACTTATGTTATGTGATAGTAATTTATTTACGTATAATTTTATTGAAGTATTTTATGAACTTCTACACTTCGAAAAAAGTACATATTTTATTTTTATTTAATTTATTATATATTATATATTTAATATATTTATAATTATTAATATTATAATATATATTTATATTATATTATTTAATTATATAAAATTTAATAGTTAATATACCTATAATAATATATATATATAATTTAATTTATATATTATATATATATATATTAATATAGTTATATATATATTATATATATATATATATATATATATATAATAGTTATATATATTATATATTATTATATAATATTAGGGGTATATATGTAATATGGGTTTTATTCGATGACTCACAGAAAGCTATTTTTGAATATATACTATAATGGAGGCTAGTAATAAATTAGTCTATATAGTCAATGGATAAGGACTCATATATAGGGGATAGGCAAGTGAGGAAGGCATAGGGGGATATAAGTCACTAACTGACTTTTATTTATTTTCTTTTATCACATTTTTAAAGAGAAATTTCAAAAGTGGTGAAAATAATTTCTGAGTGTTGTAGTGTATCAGTAGAGATAGAAAGTATTGATTAAGTCGGAAATACAAATTTTTATTTTGTATGACAGTTGTTAGTGGTCTCAATTGTGTGTATATTACATGTCTAAAGGTTGGATAGAGATTTATTTTGTGGCTGTGTTTTCACGCATTTGCTGATTTTCGCGGGCTAGATCAAAAACGGTAGGAATATTTAAGAAGAATAAATTTATAATAATTTCTATACGCAGGAGGTATAGTTTGAGTACTATCGATATTTACTTGGGGGTGTGGAAGATATAGAATAAACAATAGACCTAATAATATGAAGATGATTGTGTGGTGATTGATTGGAATATATGGAAAAGTATCTCTTTTTAACTAAAGAGTTTAGGTGGTAAGTTATAGCTTCCGAATGGATTGTGGGAAGGTGAGTGACATGTGAGATATATCTGCATTTGTATATAATATATAGTATAATAATGTATAGTGGCTAAAATATTAAGAGTGAGGAACTGTCTGAGAAATTATGGGAGGGATTAGCATTATACTTAGAAGTGTATTTTGCAGTGAGTGAAAGATTATAATGTACTTAATAATATAGTTATTATTAACTGTATTTGTGAAATTATAGTTAGACGTTTTCAACGTGGTGACTACTGTGTGAAGGTGAGCTCTTTAAATTAAGCTTAACTGTTATTTACATATAGATGTTACGTTAATATAATGGTAAATTCAAAGTTTTTTTTGTGCTTCTAATTTGAAGGCTTATGAATTTTCTACGTACCTTATGGCTTAACCTCTTTATCAATTCATAAGAGTTAGGAGAGAGGGGAGGGTTAGCGCGAAATATAGTTCTGAAATGTCTATATGTAACTTTAGGGACAAGACTTGTATATATTTCATTGACGTGTACATTGATATTTTAGAAATTTAAAAATGGAAGACATCTATTTTTTTTGGGTGAGTGAGATATTTTGTAAGGTGAGATTTCAAGAGAAAAGCTAGTGAAATGATGAAATATACGGTGATTAGTGTAAAGTGGCTTGTATTCTAGGAAGTGAAACTGAGGTTGTATTATGATTTGTAGGATTATATGTTAACGATAAATTTCATTACTTAGAGTGATAGGTTGTAGACGCTTTGTGAGAAATAATAACAATTATAAGTAATGAAGTTATTTAATTTTATAATATTGTGTCATTTTTTTTTGAATTTAAATTGTTTCGGGCTAGTGTCCATATTAGGGTGATTTGTTATTATGTTCCAGGCTCTGTTTCCTTTAAAATAATAGTTTATAAGTTTATATCTTTCCCCGTGGAACGCTAAAATTTCATATTTTTCCCTCAAGAATAGGGGTAATTGGGTGGGATGGGAGGGGATTTATTTTTTACAAAAATAATGTAGAAGAAGATATTTTTGTATATGAAAAAAGAAACATCCTCATTTTCTTTTTTAATTGTACGTGGCCAGAATAAATTAGGTTCGAATTCGACAGATTTCTCTTGCGTGGAGATATGAGGCGATATAAAAATGAGAATAAGTATGGGCGCAGATAGTTGGTGGGGCAATACGAGTTGGGTGTGAAGATACGAAAGAGATATGTGGCTTTTGAGCTCGTTCTAACGTGTACGGAATGAATGAGAAGAATAGTCAGGCCTTGACAGTAGAATAGGAAGTGTGAAGTTCCGGCAGTTGTGAAATCATGTTTTGGAAAAATGGTAAAAAGAGACTGGTATACAAGTCATTCTGATGTTTTTAAAATTTTTATTTTAGGCTATAGCTGATTGGGATGAATGGAACGTATGG
The DNA here is from genome assembly GCA_015478945.1 of Trachelipus rathkii. Lineage (NCBI taxonomy): Eukaryota > Metazoa > Arthropoda > Malacostraca > Isopoda > Trachelipodidae > Trachelipus > Trachelipus rathkii. Next base: position 5,875 of record JABUQX010083652.1, on the reverse strand, counting down.
AATAGTCTATGAATAATTAGTGCTAACTGCCTGGGTCGCAATCCTTTAAATATTTTCTGTGAATTCGTGACTAAGGGCACTAGTCATCGAGTGTGTTAAGGTTACTGAATGAGTATCCTGTTACCAAGTGGGTTTCAAAGTATAGTTAGCAAAACTGCGGGTGTGGAGAATAAGTGGTAATAGATTAAGGTGCTTTCTGGCTCATACTGCGATAACCTTAGGGGCCTGTTTAGGTGCGAAAATTAAATCGAATAAAAGGATGATAGTGGACATAGTGGTTTTTGGGGGGAGCTTTCTGATGCATACAAGTACACACGGCATGATTGAGAGAATAATGGAGTGTATAAGTTTAATTTCGGAAATCATGGAAAGGGATGGACGTACTGTCTGTATACTATTAACAGATGCGACTAGAGGTGAGTGTGTTTGAGAATCGACCGGCTGGGTTGAGATCCAAGAAAGATTGGATTGAGCCCAGTGAAATATGAGTGTCTGACGGAAAAGGAATGCGATTTTTAGAAGCTAGAAGATGATGTATCAGATAGGGAGTAATGTTAGTGGCTTCTGTGAGTGAGTACGGTTGTGGGACTGCCCCAGATGGAGTGAAATAGATTATTGACGCGTCAGAAGTTTCTGAGAACTACTCAACGGTGATTTCTTTCTGGCCTCGAAGACGAAGCTCTCTACATAAAGGGTATGATTGGAGGGTAATGGGGGCCCTTCTTCAGACTTAGGGTCAAGTCCTTTTTAGCTTAACTGAAATCAATGTCTGTTGTCCGTGGTGATATCGTGTGGACACAGTCACTCCCATCCCAAATGTATTCGATGCGGATTCCATACGGAGAGACAAGTCTAAAGGAAAAGAAAAGAATAGTATATAATATTACTTACTTAGAATACTATATATATATTCACATATTATATATATCTATATATTATTTATACTATATATATATAGTATGTCATATATATATATTGAAGATAACAAAATATAATAATTCTTATATATATACTGAGTAAATTTGAATAACTGGACTAATAATATATATATATATTAGCTATATATACCGTCATTTAGGTATACTATTACTAATATGATATACTGATACGTCGTATATCTATGCTATGCTCCACTTATCTTAATCTTAAATCTTAAATTCTAATTACTATTATTATAATATACTATGCTATAGTGCTATCTATATACACTATATCTTAATATCTATTTAGATATCTTATCTATTCTAAGTCTATTTATTATATTTTAATCTACTAATCATTATATTCATTATCTATCTATATAATCTATCGCATGTTTATGGAAATATAGATTTTCAGAATCTTTTTGGGTGGAACAGAGTTGAATTAATAAATTGTGTTAACAGCATATTTTTGGCTTGAAGGTAATATTATAAGTGGTTTGGAAATTTATAAGAGGGGGTAGCTAGTTTTAGATAAGGTATGCTTACTGTGCTTCTTTATATTGATAAATTATTTAAATTAATTTAATTAAGTTTAAATAATTTTTAATTTATTCATTAATTGATTTATATGTTATTAATATACTAATTTTTATAATTTATTATTATTAAAATTAAATATTTATCAATATTTAAATTATTATTATTATTTAAATAATATATTTCTGAGTATTAGTTTTAGGCCTAAAGATGTCAGGCTTTTAGAGTGGAGCCAATAACTTACTGGGTAATGCATTATTAAATAGCAGCATTAACATACGATAGCATGTTAATTTGCTCACAAAGGTAACGGGTGAAAATAAATTAAATATTATTTTTTCTTATTCGAAATATTAATTAATTAAATTAATTCAGGACGTAATTGCAGTTCAAAGAGATTTTGAATTATATATATAATATATGCGTATATATATTATATTATAATGATACTTCAATATATACTTTTTATATTATACTATTTAATCTTTATAATAACATTATATTTTTAATATTAGCTAAATTATTACTATGATTAAGGATATTATACTTTAGTTGATATTTGTATAATATTATTTATTATATATTATTATATTTAATTTAATTATTAATTAATATTATTAAGGGGTGAAATACAAACAACGGGACGATATAAATATATAATCTTGAATAAATAGTAAATGACCTATTATTTAAGCTAATGGCTATACATCTACTATTTGATTTTTACATCAATACATATTAGACTAGCTGAGTTAAAGTACTGAAATGTAGTAACTTAGTCATATACTATCTAACGGTAGGTTATTTTTTGTATAGGGATAGTACGAATTACTTATCACATTGGATTCTCTTTACCTAGGCGAAAAGTTTTAACATAACTTTTTATTTTGAAGTGTTATTAATTATTTATTTTGTATAAACAAAACAAAAAGATGAAAAAAAAAATCAGTTATAAAAGTAACAAGGCATCAATTTTTAGTTTGTTTTGAATTCTTTTGATACACTATTTGTGGTGGATTAGCATTTAGTATATATAATATTCCATTTGTTTATATCTCAGATTATTAATGTGGTGGTATTGGGGATCTACATGTTGTATAATACTGCTAAATTCAAATATTAAATTAAGAAGGTATATATGTATTAGTCATACTTAACCGTGGTTACGTTTGCTATAGTTATGTTTATTCGAAGTTGGTAAACTTTGAACAGCTATAGACGCTTTGTGTTTAGTGTAATTCTCTATTTGTCCATAGATTCATAGAGAAGCTTCATTTTTGCTTTAATCGGTTATATTATACTTGGCAATGAGTGCGTTGAGGTTTTTCAACTCTTATTTTTTCAATTACACTCATTAATTAATATAAAAACTAATAGATAATACAATATTAGCATTTTAATATCTAAAATTTGATTGATACCATAATCATGTCAAAATCTTCTATATATGATTTCCACGTATAACATAGAATATAAGTAATATGAAAAATATATCAATAATGAATAAAAGTAATATAATAAATAGAAATTAGTAAATAATAATCAAATTATTAAAAGTTATATAAATTCAAACTTCTCCATCATAAAAGGAAAAAATGATTTTATAAATTTACGTATAAATGATAAAAGATTATAAGTTTAAATTTCTGATCATAGATTAGAAAAAGTTATTCAAATTACATTCTCTAGTGTATATATAGAGTACCACAAATCATAAAAAAAAACAAATTTGATATATATATAGTATCAATTAAATAAAAAAGTTATAGATTTATATATAAATAAAGAAAAAGTATAAATCATAAAAAATAAAGGAAAAGTATTAAAGTGTGAAGAATCAAACTAAAGTACTAAAATTAATCAACTGAAATAAATAAAGTATATGAAAAATCATTCTTAGAGAGGGTGGTAAATAAAAAGAGCTTTATAACCATATCCATCAACAGAATTAAAGAAAAAAATAAAATCATAGTACAGAGATAAAAAAGTTCTTTGCCACTACCACCAGAATAAAAGAAAAGTCATAAAAGCATCATAAAGAATAATATAAGTTGATACAAGAGATTCATGTTGCGAGAAATGGTAAGAAGTAACATCATTAAATCGTGATATCGAAAAAAATAATTCAAGATTCATCAAAATTTTCTCTTCTCTTTTTTCTCAAGTTACGACATTCGATGGGGGTTGTGTGGTGGGAAATGGGGACTAAGTGTCACAAATAACTTAAAGTCGAATTATTTAAGTTAATTTACTAATCATCGGTGTAATACGCAATTGTGGACTATGTCTTTGGTGCGGTTTCTTTACATTCTTCTCTTCCGGGGGTTCTATTCTTAATCATTTAGGTTTTCGTTTTCTATCAAAAATATTGTATTAAAATTTTAAATGAAACTTTATATAATAGAGAAGATGACAATTTTGAACTTGTTTTACCTTAAAACTTGTATTGATATAATAATATTGGGGAAATAATCACTAAATGAGAGAAGAATAGGTGTAGTAAACCTTGCTTTGATTTTTTATTCAAACTCAAATTCTGTAAATTATTATAGCAGTTATAAAGAGATGTGGTTTAGGATTGTATCGAGGTTGTATGTTTTTCGTATATTAAGTATTCAGTGATGTATCGATTGTGTTCTAGAAGTATATTGTCGCATTGGTTGATGTGTGTATTCTTTGTGATATGTGGATTAGTGTGTAGAATACGTATAAATTGGGCGAATGCTAGTCCGATACTCCTACTAGTGTTGGAAAATTATGGAGAAAACTAGGATACCCAATTAATTCAATTTAGGTTTTGATCAGTTGGTAAAAACTTCGGGTTACTCGTTTATTAAAATAATAAGTATGGGGTATATTTCCTTCTATTTCATATATTTACTACTAGATTTTGAGGCGTTGCCAGACATTGGGTCTTTTAGCTGGTGTAAAATTTATTCATCCTATTTACTCTTAACTTAAAGTAAAACAAATTATATTCAGTCTTGATCTGTCATTTACTTTTTTATTGGATCAATCAGTTTTTTTTTTTTGGTTACGCATTTCGGGTGGAGAGCGTGTGGGGGCGTGAGTGTTTTTAAACTTTCTGGGTTGGTATATTCTCTAGATATTTGCTGTAATAGGGGTTTTATCGTTTAAATATCTAGTTTTAGTTTTAACACACAGAATAAATTGCTTCCTCATTTCTCCTTTGGTTTTTGTCTATTTGTTTCTGTTGGTGTTTTTATTTTTTATTATTATTTTTTTTTTGTGATTGCGTGTGCGTGTGCGTGTGCGGGCGTGTGCGTGTGCGTGGTGGGCATCCCTTATGGGGTGTGTGTAAGTGAGTGTGCGTGGTGTGTGTGCGTGTGCGTGTGCGTGTGCGTGTCACGATTTCTCTGTTGTGGCTTATCTTTGACTTTACCCAACACATCAATGGCTTGCACTCTCACTCTGCATCCATGGACATAATACCTCTCTAACTTAAACTAATTTATGCACTTTGGTCTCGAGACGCCAGATGGCTCAGATTCATCCTTCAACTCGTTTAACTATATCCAACTACAATTATTTTATAATTTTCCGTTGACAGGGTGGAGTATGTGGCTATGTAAAATATAAACATCCTATAACACGTCTCGAGAATCTCGAATCTTCCAACTCGATGTTCTGTGGCTTAAAGTTTTCTTCTTCTACTACAATATTTTATGCTTCTGCTCCTGATTGGACTGTGTATAATTTATGCTTTTTTTAATTATTACTACTTTTCACGAGACTGTTTTATATCTTCTCATCCAAATACTGAGTTCCTCTATTAGGGGATTTCATGTACAAAACTGAATTGGGTTGGGTTCCTCTGTACTGATTTAGTTTGGGAGGAAGCCGAATCAATCAGTTTTCCATGGAGCAACTGATTAAATAACTACACACATTCCGGATCGTCAACCGGTTCTTGAACACACTTGACCATGTTCACCATAGTCTTCTCATCTATAAATACACGGACCTTGCTCCTATGGTAATCTGACACAATTATATCACTTATTTATAAAATTATCTCTCCAACATCTCATGCTGCTGCACTATGCGGTTTTTTCTGGCAAAGTTTTTGATCGGGTCGATTGGCGGGTCATTGCGTTGCGCTTCTACGCAAACTATAATTGAAGCGACTGCTTTGACCTTAAGACGCTTCAGATTCTGCGATAAAGTGGGAACTGTAATTGTTAAAGGGATGAGCAGGTTCATTTCTTCTTGGCTAATCTTTTTCTCCTCAAATCCATGGTTCGATCGTATCTGTCTCATGCCATTCAGGCTAGAGAACAATGCTTATCGGGAGTGGAAAATCTCGTTCTCCTATCACTTCTTGCATTTTTATCAGGCTAGAATCGGGGATACTCTTCAATGAGCAAAAAGGGCTTTCATTAAACGAAAATGCT
>JABUQX010083651.1:17500-29095 GCA_015478945.1 Trachelipus rathkii | reverse complement strand
AAACAATATCGAAAGATTGGGTCTTATATATACAAATAATCACATTCCAAATCTACTTATGCACTAAAGTATAAACTAACATATATAATATAAATAATAATAATATAATTTATAATTATAATTAACTATGTAATAATAAAATTAAATAATAAAATAATATAATAATAATAAAAATAGATAATAAAATAATAATAAAAGAATAATTTCATGTTGATTAAAATAACGATTATCTTAACTAATAAACGAACTATTATCTATAAAAAATATACTAACATTCATGTTCCTTATATTTCAAATTAATATTTTATCGTAATTTAATAGTATATATATATATTCAAACCATTGATTTAAAAAAAATTTTAATGTAGGGAAATCATGGAGACATTCCACCATACAAAATTCTTAGTACTTTAAATTTAAGTTCTGTTACTAATTATTGAATGCAGAAACTCAATACTTCCCACAGATTTTTAGAGTTAGTAATAACATTCCTCACTTAATCAACAATATATTATCGGCAAAAATTGACCGATGACGATGGAAACAAAATAATTATGCCCATTTTTGCCATGGACAGATGACGATATAATAGTCCCATCACTTAAGTATATATAATCATATAGTTATATATATAGTCAATATTATACTGTTAGTAAAATACCAACAATATATTACTATGATATATATATATTATACAATATATATATAGTATATATATATAATATATATATATAATCTATATATACTAATATATATATATACGAGTAATAATATATATCCATATATACATATATATTATATATGTATTATATATTTAAGAATTTTTTTAAAACCACTTTAATAATATGATAAAGCCGAAAATCTGAAGAAAAAACTAATCTATATACGCTAATAACAGTATGACGTTTCGAAGACGCAAATGACTTCAAGACATCTTCCTCATCAAAATGAAACTAAATTATTTTTTTACACAATTATTAAAACACAATAAAAAATAAAAACAAATATTGAAAATTACAAAATAAAAAATGAAATATAAATCATAATAAACAAAACATAGACTGAGTGCTCACATTCTTAATCCTTTTTATCTTATCCAAAAATATTAATTAATTCAAAAGCAAGTCCTTAATATGATCCGATATAAATCTTTTTGTGATTGTATAAAAATTGAAAAATTCCTTTGAATGCTTAACAATTATTTTAGCTCATAACGTTATAGACTCAATCAATTGATTTTAGTTTTTATCTTTGGAACGACAACATAAAATTCATTCACCTATTAAAAGATTAAGAAATGACGCCACTCTGTCTTTCTTGTCTTGAGTATAATTCTTATAATTTCATTTTTATATTATTTGCTATTTTCAACTATTTTTCTCTATATATTTCTTTTGTATTAATTTAATTATGTAAAAAAAATTTACTTGAGAATTAAACTGATAATAGCAGGCAGATAACGGTCATTTAAGTCTCCGAAACGTTAAACCTTTTCCTAGCGTTGTCAGTTATTTTTCTTCTAAGTACATCTATCCTTTTATAACTTCTAACTTATTTTAACTCAAGTATCGATTTTAAATCAACATCTAGACACTTACATCATATAATATACAGAATGCTTGAACGATGAATTGAATTAGGCTCTTTAAACTGAAATTCCGACAATTATAATTATTATACTATATATATATATATATACTATTAGTATATATATATACTATATACTATATAATATATATAGTATATATATATATTATATATATTATAAGAATATATATATATATATATAAAGTATATATATATATATATATAAATATATATTACTATATATATTTATATATATAGTATATAGTATATATTATTACACTAACGTAATATAGAGGACCTCCGTTGATCACTCTTGCACATAATATAAACTAAAAATTATCCTATATACTATAATTCTATTCATATATCAATTAATATAAATACTATATTGAAACTAAAAACAATACATAAGTACTATAAGTATCATATAATATATATATAAACTATAACTCCTTATTTATATATATATAGTATATATATATATAATAATAAATATATAATAATATATATATAATAATTATAATATATATAATAATATATATGATATATATATATATATATTATATATATTAACTATATATATAATATATAATATATATTTATATTATAGTAATATAATATATATAGTATATATATTATATATATATTAATAATCTGATAGATTACCCTCAACGGACCATTACTAAAAATTGTTTAAAAAACTGAAAGAGCATTATTTATTTATTATTACTTATTATATTACTATTATTATTATTATTATTATTATTATTATTATTATTATATTATTATTATTATTATTTTATTATCTATTATTATTATTATTTTTGAATTAATAAAATTCATACGTGGAAAGCAATTTCCTTTCAATTGAAATTATTCTGAATGCAAAATTATATTTTAAAAAAAAATTTTTTTATTTTTTTTTTCTTTTTTTAATGAACATTCGGGAACGCAAAAAAGCAAAAGCCCATTATAGCTTAGTTAAATAAATTGTATTTGCAAATGGTGTCAGTAAATTTTAGAAGAAAAGTACAAAATATCATTGCCTGCCCCTCTACCTCTAGATTTGGGCATATGTATTTATATATATTCAGTGGCGATCGTCCATAGGCACTGCGGAAACGCAGCCCCCCATAAAAATTTCAAGAAACCTAAGCCACAACTACTAAACAGTATTTATTTCCTTGTAACTCTCTCTCTCTCTCTGCATATATATATACTATATAATATATATATATATATATAAATTATATATATATATAATATATATATATATATAATATATATTATATATATAATATATATATATATTATTATATATATATTAAATAAGTATAATATATATCAAATGTCTGTCGAACAATTTATTCCATAGAATAATCAATGGGATGGGAACTTCAGAAAATCCTTTGTTCCGAAAATAGCTCCTTACGTATATGATATACTTATGTAATCGAGCGACGTGTGTCACCGTTAGATCGTAGCTTAATAAAGTAAGCTGGAACAATAAGTGAATCTGTTCTTGCCTGATATTTTTCTTTTTTGAACACTTCCACATTTATAATATTTCATGGTCTTCTAAATTTTTGGTAAGTTTTATAAGGTACCGATATACGCATAACATTCTTCTCTTATTAATGTTAAATATAATATATATAATTATCCTATATTATATATATAATATATTGATATATATATATAATATATATATATAATATAATATATAATATATTATAATATATATATATATTATATATATTGTAATATATATTACTGACCTCTCCTAAGATATTATATATGGGCCTCTAATCCTCTACGAAAGCCACATATCACCAATCATTCTCTCAAAACGTAACAACAGCTCCGGTGTCGACACATGACGTAACTATCTCACCGAACGTATCTCTGTTCACTTGGAAATAATGCTATCTACTTTATTAGTGCCGGGAGAATGTAAAAAAAAAAACAATAAAAAAAATAAAAAAATAAAAATAAAAAAAAGATAAAGGAATCATATCTCACCCAAAACGTATTACAATAGCATACTCGAAGGGGAGTAAAAGGATACAATTTTGTAATCTACTTCCGGTATTGATAAATTTTTTATGAAAATGAAATGTGGGCAGAGAGAGAGAGCAAAGAAAAAAATATAAAAAATTATTTATAATTATAGTAATATGAAGTAGGAAAGCCATTATTTCAGAGACCCTTTTATCGTTACTCGTTAAATAAAAACTAGACTTTCTATTAAATTTGTCTTTGTTTTTTAATTAAGGAATACCCTCAAAGGGTATCACCGCCCGGATCATGGCTGGACGGTCTCTCGGCCTTCCGGGAACTACGCGGTAGAAATTCCCGCCCTCCGAGGAGGTCCTCCGAACCCCCGCTCTTGTTATTTGGGTGGTCTCGGGAGTACTCCGCCTCTTCCCTACTGGTATGAAAACGTCCCACCCTGTGTTCCCTCGAGCCCCCTTACATTGCCGTGTATACCTTTACAAATTAATATTTTTTTAATTAATTTTTTTTTTACATTTTCCTAACGAGAAATTTTACAAGGATTCAATAAACATGCTATTCACTTTTCCGTAGCTATTGTAAGATTTTCATCTATGATTTTTTTCTGTTTCTTATGAGTTTTTGTTTACATTATTTTCCACTAAAATCTTATACCAATATTTCCAACAATTGTACTCCTCTTTCCTGTAAGCTATGTGTTAGTTTTAGATATGATAATGTAGCTCTTCAAGAAGGCATGACTACCCTTAATATAATTTCATTCTCATATACATATCTACTTGACAATTACAAACTATAATATTTATAATCCATCATTACATCTACAAATTATTCAACTCTTTACACACATTCAACCCTAATTAGCACTATACCTATCAAAGTTATGTCCACTATCTCCTAACATCCAGAATCTGTAACATACACATTTGTAGACACCACCAGATCGATACCGTCACATTTATCGCATATAAAATATAATTCAACTTAGCTAATAATAAAAAGTCGTCACGTAGAGTTCCGTATACACTATATATTATATATATTAATTATGATATATAAATTATACAATAACCCATTAACTCTTATCTAAAGAGCTAAGTAAAAATCTCAAATCGATAGGTACCGTACAATATCAGTATATAACTACCCGTCCGACTTTACTCTACGGATTTATAAATACTTTGAAAATAGTATAGTTATATATAATATAAAGCAGCACCCTTGACAAGAGAACCACAGAGCCGCACTGAATATATTAATATATTATATTATATATACGATTACCTATTTATTAATATTTATTATATTTACAGTACTATCCTATAATATTATATATTATCCTATAAACTATATATATATGTATACTACTTAATATATATATATATATATATATATATTAAATATATATAATTTTATAAATATAATATATATAATATATATCATATATATATATATATATAATATATATATATATTATATAATATTATATATATATATATAATATTATATATATATTACAACACCGGTAATACACACGCACAAAAACACACACACAACACACACACAACACACCACACACACACAACACACACACACACACGATCACACACACACACAACACACAACACCACACACACACACACACCACACACCTACTCTTACCGTAGCATAAGGATAAACTGATTTTTATGCCTTTATATACAAGTACAGAAGGACTTTACAAGGACAGAATTAGACCCCCTAAACTTGATAATATAATTTTAATTTGAACTATATTCTAAGTTGCTATAAAATTCAGAAAGCCAAAACTAGCGCTAACTTTATAAAAACTACTATAGAATTTGGTATTCTTTTCCTTGTAAGTTGTCAATTTTTGTTTTATTTTTAAGAGTCCATATTTTATTTAATTGGATATTTGAAAATAAATAATCATACGCACAATTTGCACGTTTGCAAAAGGCATTCTTTCTATTTTCTTTATGGATTTACTACTTTTATGAATTAAATTGTTAAAAAACTGATTCAAATCACTTTTCTTTGACAAAAATTTAATATTTCCATCAACATTCTATGCCTGGGATTTTTAATTTGGAGGGGCTCCAGCCCCAGAGCCCATATAGACGAGCCGCCACTGACACCACACAACTCTCTAATACGGTTCATTCCTCATTTTATCAATTCTTCTCACACTAACACGCCCTAGATTGTCCATTCTGAAACACATTTATTTAGATCTATACCTTCTTATCCACACCATAGCTCCTACTATCAGTAACACAGGTAACAGCTTAACCCAGTGTAAGACCCTAGAGACTCAACGACTAGTTCCTTTAATCACCAACGAGTTAATTGCACCCAGCCACCTTCCTGCATTCACAACTTTTCTACTACCCTCTGCATCATTCGTCCCTTTTCATCCAACATATATTCTAAATATTTAAACTCAGACACTTGTTCCAGCCTGCTCACCATCTAGCATAACTTCACACCAAGGCTGTCCTCACTAACATCATAACTTACTCTTATCTACGTTGACTTTCAAACCCCTTTTTTTACACCACCCTTAACCAAATCTCTCTACCAATCCTCTCAAACTCTCTTCAATTCGACCACACAAAACAAAATCATCCGCATATAATAGGTAGGCACTCTCCACTCTGCTTCTATCTACCATCCATTCTAACACTATCCCTGCACCCCACCTCTAATCTCTTCCATAACCCGGCATATACAATGAATAACCAAGGACATAAACATCATAAAATCCCAATCACCATAAACACACACACACACACACATTATATCATATAATATAATATATTATATATATAATATATATATATTATATATATTATTATAATATATATATACACATAATGTATATATATATTATATTATATATATATATTTATTATAATATATTATGAGGTACAGCTTATCTTTGTTTAACCTTTTATTTTTAAATTAAAAGTTAAAAACATTAAGATTTTGTGATATTGAACTGAATCATAATCTTAAATGTTATTATTCAATAAAGAAAGGAAAATTCATCTTTTCCATTATAGTGAAAAATTAAAAGAGATGAACAATGAATCAATATAGCAACTCAACTATTTTTGAGGGATCGATCAGATTTGATGAAAAAAAACTCCAAAATTCACGTTAAACGTTAATAAAAACGATAAAATTGCGTAATATATTGGCATATTTTTGGACTGAACTTAACTAAGAAAAAGACTTAAATTGCTAATCTGCCATAGAATTAAACTCATTAAAACCAAAACTTCTTAAATAAATTAAACGTGTCTTTTAATGATAAACCAATAAAAATTGTTCGACAACCTCATTGAATAATTTTAAAATACATTTCCTTAACAGCACTTAACTGGGGACTTGTATTTAAACTATTACATTTTTTCGATCAGTAGAAAATTCTACGCAAATCGCCAGTGAACAACCTTTACATATGACATTTATATGAAATTTACAAATTTATAAACTATTATCTGATGAAATTTAATTTATGACCTTATCATACAGCTCGGCTTTTCAATTAAATAAAATAAATTTTAATTAATTTATTCCCTTGATGAATTTAAAATTATTAAACTTATTATCTGAACGAAATGTTAAATTTTATGACCTATCATAGACTTCGATTTTAATTAAAAAATAAAATAAATTTAAAATTTTATATTGATTCAAATAAACTTTGGTTGTCATGTGAATTGTTTTATATCTGTATTAACTTTACTAAAACATTTATTAATTATCATTATCCTAATAAATGATAAAAATTATATATTATTAAAGAATAATAGTATCAATTAATGTATTACATAATATTATATTCTCTTTCTTAAACACTAGATAAAAAAAGTAGTATATATATATATATATATATATATATATATATATTATAATATAAGTATATTATATATATATATATATATAATATATATATATATATATATAATTATATATATATATATATATATATATAGTATATATATATATATATCATATATATTATACTAACTTCTCCTTTAAGTGGTAGTTAAGCCATAATATCGATAACGAACATCTGAAAAATATCATGTTTTTTTTTCGATTATTTCCATTCAATAGCGCGAAAAGGTTTCCAATAACAGCTTTTCTTTTTTTTTTATATGAATCCCTTATACTAAATAAATTATAGGACACAGACATGTTAACACTCTAAAATGTCCTACTAAATACTGTTGACGGCAATTTCTTAGATAAGCAGGCAATAAAAAGTACTTAAACGTAAAACGTACTAAAATGTTGCTAGGAGGTATAAATTGTTCCAAAATATTTATATATAACAATATACATAGTGGAAGCACAAATTATTTTAAAATTATGTTCCTTTATAAAAGATTAAAATAAGGAAAAGCCTCACTCTATACATAGCTTATCATTCATTGTGTTTAAGATTACAATGTTATTTCCTTTGTCGGAGCGTGAGATTTATTGTGCTTAAATGTTTTCAATACTAATTTTATATTAATTAAATATTATATTATTATTACTTAATTATCATATTATTATTATTTAATATTATTATTTATTAATTATTATATTATTATTATTATTATATTATATTATTATTATCTATTATTATTATTATGTTAAACTAAAGGAAGTTACCCGCATATATCTCGAAAACTAAGACTAGATACAAGAAAGAAACTGATAAATATCATGGAATCAGCGTATGAATTGTTATGGAATAATTGAAAAAAAAATATTTTTACTTTTTTTTTTAATTTTTTTTATATCCAAAACTGACCGATAGCATACCAAAAGCAAACTACTAATAACATTATTTAGAACAGCGCGATGAAATATGTTATGAAAAATTTTATTTTTCTTTTAACTAAAAGAATATACCCAGGGTAAACCGCAAAGATGCAAAGAGTCGGGGTCTCTCGGCCTCCTGGGGACGACGGGGGTAGGACTATTTCCCCCCCTCCGGGGAGGGTCTCGGAACCCCCGCTCTTTGGTATTTGGGTGTCGCGGGGGTTCCTTCCCCCCTCCCCTACGGGGTATGGAAAACGTCCCCCCCTCTGTCCCACCGTTCGGCTCGACCCCCTAATAAATATTTTACGCTGATCCATAATGTTTTTAGTTTTCTTCTACCAATCGTAGTTTTGGAGATTATTAAAAAAAATATAAAAATTTTTTTTTTCCCATTTCCAGTACAAATTTCATTATCGCTGATTCATATATCTATCAGTTTTTCTTTGTACCCATCTTAGTTTTGAGATATTCAGCGGGTTAACTTCTTTAGTTTGGCCATTATTATTATTATTATATTATTATTATTCATTATTATATGATTATTATTATTATTATTATTATTATTATTATTATTATTAATTATTATTATCTATTTATTTTATTATCTTTATTTATATATTTGTAATAAATTCATATATTTGAAAGAATCTTCTTTATACTTAAAATTCAAGTGAAGCAATATAGATTTATAAATCAAGATTAGAACGCAAACAAGCAAAATAATTAGCCTCACACTATTCTTAGTCTTAAATCTCATACAAATTGTTTTCTACTGCAGGT
The DNA here is from genome assembly GCA_015478945.1 of Trachelipus rathkii. Lineage (NCBI taxonomy): Eukaryota > Metazoa > Arthropoda > Malacostraca > Isopoda > Trachelipodidae > Trachelipus > Trachelipus rathkii. The sequence continues at coordinate 19,888 of JABUQX010083651.1, read as the reverse complement.
GTCAGGGAACAATGCTAAAAAAAGTACCAAACATATATGCCTGCTTATCTAGGGACATTGGCCCTGTTGACGCCATGCGCTTAACAAAAACATCTCGAGGGTTCTCATAGTTCGGAGATATTTCGATATCATGACTATTTATCTAACTTCCTTTAAAGAGTAGTCCTAATGGAATATATATATATAATATATATATATATATATATATATAATATATATATTATATAATATATATATATATATTTATATAATATATATATATAATAAATATATATATATATATGTCGTAAGTCTATACACACGTGTGTCGCACTCGAAAACGATACTATCATTTTGAAAAATATACACGAATCATTTGGAAAAAAATTTTTTTAAAATAAATGGACAAAAATAAAAAGAATTTGATATATATATTTTTTCACATTCACACTAAGCGTACAAAAATTAGGCTATGGCAATTAATTCCTTTATAAAATTTGACTGTTGTGTAACTATAAGTTGTAAGCATAATTAACAATTATTTAGTTTACATATAAAATTTAATTTACATTTCGATCTACTTAGACTTTTTAATTTCACTTTGTTTTAAGATGTCCTTAACAACATTATCATTTTACTTAATGTAGTAAGACAAGTTTTATTCATTCCAATTGATTTCATTTCCCTTTAAGATATTTATTATCTTTCTATGCAAGTAATTTCTTTTTGGCGATTTTCGCTGGTTTCAAGAACTTTATTATAAATTTAACTTGCAAATAATTATCGCTAATGCTAACCGTCCATATTTCAATGGATTGTTGTATCAGATTTGTCCTAGATGGTTTTTAGCATAAAAAAGTTTCCTAAATAGCTTACTTTTCGTTTATTGGAAAACCTATTATAATGCTTAATACACCTATCTTATTGTCAGCAATATTAAAATAAGACCACAACTATATTATTAGGTGCCTACAATAGCTACAGGGAAAAAGAAATACATTCTTGGAATGTTGCTGGTCCAATTCTTAGTGCGGAAAATGTGAAAAAAAAAAAAAAAATTATATATATATATTATGTAATTATATAATATATATAAATATTCAATATATTATACATAATATATTATATCAATATATTGCATATCATACAATAATATATCATATGATATAATATTATAAATATCTATATATATATATTATCTCAAAAAAAAAAAACTACAGCGAAAAAGAATACATTTTAGGAATCCTGGTAAAATTTTAGATAGGAAAATCTTAAAAACAATAAAAAAATAAAAATATTTATTGTTAATAATTTTAGTAATATGACTTTAGAGAGCCTATTTTATGAGACTTTATATGGTATACTCAGTTAAATAAATAGACTTTTCTATTAAATTTGCTTAATTTTTTTTTAGCTAAAAGAATAACCCAAGGGGATAACCGCACTGAGTGGCAGACGTCGAGGGTCTCTCGCCTTCCGGGAAGCTACGGGGTAATGACTTAATATCCCCCCCCTCCTGGGAGTGGTCTCGGAACCCCGCTCTTGCGTAGTTGGTGTCCGGGGGTTCCTCCGCCCCTCCCTACGGGTATGAAAAACGTCCCCCCTCTGTGGTTCCCCTCGCTCGAGCCGGCCTACATTGCCGTGTAACACCTTAAAATAATATTAATATATATATATATAATTAATAATATATATATATTATAGTAATATATAATATATATATATAATATATAATATTATATACAGTATATATATATATATAAGTATATAATATTCGTCCCCTGCTCCTAAAAAAAATACCAATATTTATTTTATTATTTATTATTTTTTTTTTACATTTCTAAAAACTACCATTTTACAAAGATTCCAAAAAATGTATTCCTTTCACACATGTCTCTATTGTTAATATGAGATTTTTTTTTTCTTCTATACAGTTTCCGCAATAAATTTTGCCAGGATTCCAACAATTATTCCTTTTCCCTTTAGCTATTGTAGTTTTTAGATATGACTTTTTTTTTCCTTTAAACCTAATATACCAATATCTTATATATATAATATATATATATATATATATAATATATATATATATATATATATATATATATATATATATAGTTATATATATATATATATATATATTATATAATATATATAATATAATATATATATATATATATATTATATTATATATATAATAATATATATTTATATAGTATATAAATATATATAAATTATTAAAAATATATATATATATATATTATTATAATATTAATATATATATATATATATATATATATATATAGTAATATAATATATATATGTAATAACTATATATATATATATTATATAATATATATATATTATATATATATATATAATATATTATATATATATATATATATAATATAT